>JAODAL010001118.1:0-248143 GCA_025379985.1 Phyllomedusa bahiana | reverse complement strand
GGTGGGTTGTAGGTTATACCTGAGTTGGTGTCTGACTTCTATGTGGTCTCTATATGGTGGTGTTGTAGGCTATACCTGAGCTGGTGTCTGACCACTATGTGGTCTCTATATGGCGGTGTTGTAGGTTATACCTGAGCTGGTGTCTGACCTCTATGTGATCTCTATATGGCAGTGTTGTAGGTTATACCTGAGCTGGTGTCTGACCTCTATGTGGTTTCTATATGGCAGTGTTGTAGGTTATACCTGAGCTGGTGTCTGACCTCTATGTGGTCTCTATATGGCAGTGTTGTAGGTTATACCTGAGCTGGTGTCTGACCACTATGTATTCTCTATATGGCGGTGTTGTAGGTTATACCTGAGCTGGTGTCTGATCTCTATGTGATCTCTATATGGCGGTGTTGTAGGTTATACCTGAGCTGGTGTCTGACCTCTATGTGGTCTCTATATGGCAGTGTTGTAGGTTATACCTGAGCTGGTGTCTGACCGCTATGTGGTCTCTATATGCTGGTGTTGCAGGTTATACCTGATCTGCTGTCTGACCTCTATGTGGTTTCTATATGGCGGTGTTGTAGGTTATACCCGAGCTGGTGTCTGACCTCTATGTGGTTTCTATATGGTGGTGTTGTAGGTTATATCCGCACGGGTATAGTGGCAGCGTACATGTGTCCCTGATTGTAAGAGTGAGGGAACACCTGACCCTGTGATAGGAGTCACACTTTTACCTTCTTGCTGGTGTTTATTTTAGAAGGTGGTGAGGTGCGTGACCAAGGGAAACATGGAGGAATATTGTATGTGGACTATTGAAGGGGGATAGTGTAGGTGGGGGGAGGGGGAAATGGAGGGAGCTACTTAGCCCTGTGTCTATGATATGTTAGACTGTGACATATGTGTGACTAACTTGATATTGTCCTACACATTACATTTCTGTTTTGCACACTGTATTATGTGGTAAAATGGGCGCATTTACATCCGAGAGGCCGGTAATATTTTCATGTAAAGTAGGGTGTGCCCCCAAGATCAACTCCCCTGTGGGCCCCAGACCCCCCAGTCCGACACTGAGTACAGCCTTTGTGTCTATGTGTTTAGGTTAGTTGTGACCCAGGCATGAAATAGTGGTATACTTTCAAAGTGGTATACCTGATCCAGAAATGTCACCCTAGCGCTAGAATGCGCCTGATTTATGACCTGCTGTATAGTGGGTTCATAAATCAGGCACATTCTATGCCCTTGTTATGCGCATGGAATTTGGCGTGTTAACGCTAAATTCCATCCATGCATGTCGCACTAAATGTTTAAAAGTGTAAAAAAAAAAATTAAAAGTTCAAATCACCCCCTTTGCCATTTTACAAATAAAAAAAAGTTACACATATACGATATCGCAGCATCTGAAAAAGTCTGATCTATTAAAAATTGGAATAAAAGTGATCAAAAAAGTTGTATGCATTCCAAACTGGTACCAATAAAAAGTACACTTCAGCCCACAAAAATACACCCTTACTCAAGACCCTAGGTGTTAGCACAAAAAAGTTATTGGTTGCTGAAAGTGGTGCCACCGCCCAAATTTCAAAAATAGAAGATGTTTTTTACGGTACTATAACATAACGAAAATCCTACATGTTTGGTGTTGCCGGGATCATATCAACCTGCAGAATACAGAGAACATGATGGGGTAGTGATCCAGCACAAAAGTTCATGAATGGATAAAAATCCAAACAAGTTTTAATTCAAGATCCATAAAAAATACATGAAACACCGTGGTGACACAATTAGATGGTATGAAAGATCAGCATGTAAGCAATAAAGACCCGAGACATCTGCTTACACGAGCACAAAAAACGCAAGGTCCTTAAGGGGTTAAAGGGCCTAATAATGACTCAGTAGAAGCAAGTGACTTTACTTTATCTTCTGAAGGGCTGCTTCTCTTCTTTACATTGGTCACACAGGCTTACAGTTGTGTACATATCAGCCAGGGCTGAGTGTATGCTACCACTATACCAATATAACCAATAACATCATACAATTACTATATAGTGGTCAAATACCAGCTCTGCAGAATATCATCATGCTGCAGACTGCACAAGAATATACAACATTGACCAGACCCAGTCACAGGCAGAACATAGAACTCTTATATCTAATAACCTACAGGTCATGTGTTTTGTAATTGGAGTTGTTTTTCCTTTCCTTTCCTCCTCTCTCTCACTCAGACCATCAACTTCTCTAAATTGCTTTGCAGACATGTTTTGCACCTCTCATCTGTACACCTCCAGCCTCGAAAGCAACACAACTTAATATATACTCTAGACAAGACTCCATAAGCAAAAACTAGATCAAGGAAATTGTGCACAGGTTGTAAGTGGAAAGAGATGTATAGGGGATAGAGGCGATGGCATAGAAGATGCAGTTAGGGAGTAGCATGAACTAGTCACATCATGCTGATGTGTACAGTAGTGTACAGAATGTTGTGATGTCATAATCTAGATACATGTTATCTTTTTACACATACTGGTGATGTTATAGGCTATGTTCACACTGGCTAATTGCGGGGCGTAATTATGCCGTGTGTACGGGAGCTCGCACCGATTGCCGCAAGCTCCCGCGGGACGGGGAGGCCGGCAGCCCGCCGGCCCCATAGACATTCATAATTCACATGTTACTTATCTCTCCCCGCGGTGTATTGTCCGAGCGGAGAGAGGAGGCGTAATCCATAGTTCTCTATGAGAACTGTGGATTACCGTAATGACTGGGACGTATCTCGCCCCGTATTGAGCGCAGTACGGAGCAAAATACGGAGCGAGATACGTCCCAATTTAAGCCGTGTGAACATAGCCATAAAGTAGCTATAATTTGTCATAACATGATGAAATCATTTATATTTACAGGCTACACTTTGATAAGAGTAAAGGATCCAAAAGAAATCAGCTCACCCCTGTGTGCTTATATTAGATGCCATTCACTTGGTGGATTGCTGATGTTTTGGGGATGTGTGAGCAGCAAAGGCACAGGAAACTTGGTCTAAGTTGCAGGAAAGATGAATGCAGCACGTTATCAGCAAATACTGGAGGAAAAATGTGCACTCATCAGCCTGGAAGCTGCGCAAGGGACGTACTTGGATGTTCCAACATGACAACCATCCAAAACACAAGGCCAAGTCGACCTGTCATTGGCTACAGCAGAACAAAGTGATGGTTCAGGAGTGGCCATCTCAGTCTCCTGACCTCAATATCATTGAGCCACTCTGGAGAGATCTCAAGCGTGCAGTTCATGCAAGACAGCCCAGGAATTTAACATCTGAGAAAATAAAGAGCCTCATCCACAACTACCATAAAAGACTTCAAGCTGTCATTGATGTTAGAGGGGGCTATACTTGGTATTAAGAACTGGGGTATGTGAACTTTTGATCAGGGTCATTTGGATGTTTTGGTTGTCATTATGATTTAAAAAGAGAAAACACAGTAGTTTGACAATAAATGGCTTCACCCAACCACGAACCATGAGTAGAAAAAAGTTTTTGTGTCATCATTCATATTCTCTGAACAACGGCCAAGAAAGCAAAAATTCTGCCAGGGTGTGTAAACTTTTGAGCACAACTGTAAATAGCAGACTGGCACCGTGTATCCAATAAAAATGATGCAACTTTATTTCAATATTCACATATAACATATCGAACAAGGAGACATAGCTCATATGTAGGGGAAATCAAATTAGTAACTACTCCAGATGATGCTTTTTTAACCTTATATGATCCTTACTCAAAGCTCCATTAAAAAATCAGCATAAAAACAAATCTGTGTCACTTCTGCATATATTTCCATGAATATTAGAGCAGATTTCCTCATGAGAACTGCACCATAAAGGACTTGCCTACCTTGAGCATTTTTCTTTAACAACTTGTGATGTCACATAATGTTGAGTTGAGACATGATATAACAGTGCATTATGATGTCATGTTGTGTCATAACAGCATTGTGCCTCATTACATCTGGACTGGAGTAATATGGAAACACTTGAAAACACCGGGGCTGTGCCAGGAAGATGAAGAGGACAGCACTAGTAAATAGCAGTCCTAATAGCAGGGACTAGCCATCACCCATTTTACTTACGGAATGGTGCTGAGATAGTACGTCCCAGTATGTACCGGTAAGTAAAGTATAGCCTTTGTGTCTATGTGTTTAGGTTAGTTGTTTTCATTTTAATATTTAATCAGTCTTGGAGTATTCCAAATACATATAGCAATATCAGCAGCACACTAGATTAGAATACGTTGAAAAAAACATTCCTGCTTGAAAGTTTTTTGAGGTTCTTAGTTCACACTTTTGCGCAAAACTGCTTAAGCCCACCTTCGACTTCAACGAGACCTCAATGCAGGTTGTTTTTGAATTGTATATAGGGGGGGAATGGCTGCCTCCATCTTGGTTTTTTGCACTCCACCCATCCTCACAGGCTTTTAAATCAGTGCAGTGTATTCAGTAGCTGGTGCCTTCACATTCTGAAAGGTAGGTCTGGATAGGCCACAGAGAAATATAACATTAGTGTAACGTAGTGTAGGACCCACCTGCATTGAGGTCTCGTTGAAGTCGAAGGTGGGCTTAAGCAGTTTTGCGCAAAAGTGTGAACTAAGAACTTCAAAAAACTTTCATGTTTTTTTTAAAGCAGGAATGTTTTTTTCTTCGTATTCTAATCTAGTGTGCTGCTGATATTGCTATGTGTATTTAGATTACAGCCACGACAGCGTGCACCCATGGTTACTTTTTTTCAAGGTTTTTTGGAGGTGCTGAACCAAATATTGCTTTTGAATTGGAGTATTCCAAAACCCAACAAATTGTAAAAATAAAATGTCTTTAAGCAAATGCTTATAATGTTTCACACATATAAAGTAGCTTTTAAAGATCATCCTTCACATGTCATCTTCCACTAGGTTTTGTTAGTGAAAGGGGCTGACCGCAATGCCCTTCTGGTATGTGCCCTCTAATAAGGCTGTTAAGGAATTTGGTTTCTCTGGTCAATGTTTCAGATCACTTTCATGTCATGTTTTGCATCTGAACCATTTGATAACTTAACAGCCCTTTCATAACTACTTTGAACACTTATCATATATTTTATTTAGTACTGATGACGCCTCTCTACTACTTTTTCTTATCTGTAGTTTTTCTTGTATCTTCGCGCCGTTCTCCAGACAAATCTTGCTTAAAGCCTTTACCTTTCATTGTGGGAGGTCTTTTCAGGCTCTTTATCCATTTGTAAGGGGCACACTCTCATAGATTTAATTTTGGTTGAATTAATTAGATGTCAGTCTTTAGAATTATTACTCTACATAAAGATGGACTAGGCTCTAAGAAGATTGCCAACTCCCTGAAACTGAACTGCAGGTGGCCAAGACCATTCAGCAGTTTAACAAGACAGGTTCCACTCAAAACAGGCCTCACCATGATTGACCAAAGGAGTTAAGTGCACGTGCTCAGTGTCATATCCAGAGATTGTCTTTTCAAAATAGATGTATAAGTGCTGCCAGCATAACTGCAGAGGTTAAAGGGGAGGAGCCTCAACCTGTCAGTGCTTAGACCATACGGCACACACGGCATCAAATTGGTCTGCATGGCTTTCATCCCAGAAGGAAACCTCTTCTTAACATGATGCACAAGTAAGCCCGCAAACAGTTTGCTGAAGACAAGCAGACTAAGCTGCATTTCTGGAACTGTGGTCTGATGAGACCAGGATAAAATTATTTGGTTCAGATGGTGTAAAGCATGTGTCGTGGCAACCAGGTAAGGAAGAAAAAGAAAAGTGTGTCTTGCCTACAGTCAAGCAAGGTGGTAGGAGTGTCAAGGTTTGGAGCTGCATGAGTGCTGCTGGCTATGGGAGGCTACAGTTCATTGAAGGAACCATGAATCCCGACTGAAGCAGAGCATAATCCTCTCCCTTCGGAAACTGGGCCACAGGGCAGTATTCCAGCATGATAACCTCAAACAGGCCTCCAATACGACCCTGCCTTTCTAAGAAAAATGAGGGTAAAGGTGCGGGACTGGCAGAGCATGACTCCAGACCTAAACCCTATTCAGCATTTGTTGGGCATCCTCAAACAGAAGATGGAGGAGCATAAGGTCTCTAACATCCACTAGCTCCATGTTGTCATCATGGAGGCGTGGAAGAGGATTCCAGTGCCTCCAACCTGTGAAGCTCCAGTGAATTCCATGCCAAAGAGAGTTAGAGTAGTGCTGGAAAATAATGGTGGCCACACAAAATATTGACACTTTAGGCACAATTTGTCAATGTTCACTTATGGGGTGTAGTCACTTTGTTGCAGCAGTTTAGAACATGATGGCTGTGTGTTGAGTATATTTTGAGGGTACACCAAAATTTACACTCGGTTGATAAAATCTGTACACTGGCTACTTCTACATTTGCATCAATAAGTGTAATCTCTTCAATGTTGTCAATGAAGATATTAATACACATGTTTACAAAAAATGTGAGGGGTGTAATCTCATTTGTGAGATACTGTATGCACAATTTTATATGTTTGATATAGATCTTCTCTAATTTAATCTTATCATGCAGTTACAAAATACTGATCTTGATTCAATGCGTCTGAGTTTACTTGTTAATTCAATATACATGGTCCTTTTTATACATGTGCACTTGACACTATTTTGTAAAATGGCCAGGAGCATCGCTATTTCTTAACGTTTTGTGTTTTTTTTGTTGTGTTGTTTTTGTATTGGGTTTAACGGCAATCAATTGGTAACCAAAGTTTTATACCCTCTTGGGCTGTGGAGGTTGTTTTTTATGTAGGTGTAGCTTGTGAATTTAACGGTGTGTATGGGGGATTAATTTGGTTAGTGATGGGGGTATTACAGTTTGATATTAAAATACTGGTATGGTCGGTTTACCATTGGGTCTGATGTCTGGACTGTCTGTTTGGCGGTAGGGATGTTCTTGTATCATGTACTTTGTTAGTTACATTGTTGGGCTGTTTGTAGATAAACAAATTTTAAGTCTACTTTGATATATCACCATACCAATCCAACACTGAAGCTCCAATGGTCAGTACAATTTTAGTTTACTTCTGGCAGGACTAGTATAAGCTGCTCTGCCAGTTACTGAAGGTCTTTGTTGGGCTAGGGCCTGAATAAAAAGAGGGAACAAGAGTTCCTTAAAAGTGCATTGATGTTGTGATATGGTAGTTGATCCAGAAGGATGAGACAATAATATCTTACCACATTGAAGTGCGATATAGAATAGGGGTTCAGTCTTTTTAGGGGAAAAATTCCCTTCCGAACTCCAAAATTTTGATCAATCACGAAAAATCCCTGGATCAATGACCCCTCTCCGAATCATAGACAATATAACTTGTTATATTTATTACGCTCAAGAAATGCATCTAAACCATTTTTGAACGCGTTTATGAATTCACCATGAACAAGTCCCTCTGGCAGAGAAATTCCATAGTCTCACTGCTCTTTCAGCCAAAGAAATCCCCTTTCTTTGTTTATGTAGGAAACTTTCGTTCCCATCAAGGACGTAGAGGATATCCCCTTGTTCTATTTACAGCCCTGGGGCATATATATAATTTGGGAGAGATCTCTATATTGACCTTTTGTTGTATTCTAAAAAATATATATATTATTGTCCCCACGAAGCCGTATTTTCTCTAAACTAAATACCCTAATCTTGCTAATATCTTATGGGTACTGTAGCCACCACAGGTCCTTTATTATTTCTATGTTGCTCCAGCCTTTGTACATGTTCAAGCTCTACAATGTCTTTCCTGTGCATGGTGCACCAAACACTCGTACACAATATTCCATGTAGTGGTCTAAACCAAGTGACTTGTATTACTGGGATGATAATGTTCTCATCATTGCCTCTATGCCCCCTTTTAAAACCACCCCATGATCCTTTTAGCCTTGGCAGCTGCTGCCTGACATTCGGCTGCCTACAGTTAAACGTTTACTGTCCACTAGGATTCCAAGTCCTTATCCATGTCACTTTTAACCAGTGTTTTTCCATTGAACATTTAAAATCATGTAATGGATTTTTCCTCCCCATGTGCATAACCTTGCATTTTCTGTGTTAAACCTTATCTGCCATTTCCTGCCCAGGCTCCATATTATCAGATCCTTTGTAATAAAACATTATCCTCTATTGTAGTTGATTACGTTACAGAGCTTAAGTATCGTTGCAAAGATCGATATTCTTTACTGTGTATCCCTGTGTTAAGATCATTAATGAAAATGTTTAAAGAGGATAGCGGCCCAAATACTGACTTGTGGTATTCCACTTGTTAACAGGGATCAGTCTGAGACTGTTACCCGTTAATATACCCTTTGTTTTCTATCAGTGAGCAAGTTGCTACCCATTTGCTCACATTTTCCCCCAGTCCAAGCATTCTCATTTTATTTACCATCCTTTTATTGTGGCAACGTATCAAATGCTTTAGAAAAACATCTAGATATATGACTTCCAGTGCCTCACCCCGATCCAGATCTAGCACTGACTTCCTCATAGAAGATGATGAGATTAGTCTGACTGGACCAGATCTTCATAAACCCATGCTGGAATTGGGGGTTAACTTTAATATTCAGTGAGATACTCCAGGTAGCATCTCTGAGAAACCTTCATACATTTTACCTACAACAGAGGTTAGCTTACCGGTTTAGTTTCCTGGATCACTTTTTCGGAACCCTTTTTGAATTTTGGCACCACTTTTGCTATGCGCAAGCCTTTGGGGACATTACCCCGTTATTAGACAGTCCATAAATTTTAAAGAATAGGGGCCTTTCTAGGACATCACTTAACTCACGTAGGACCGTGGGTGTTTTTACCATCAGGGCCTGGGGATTTGTCTATTTTAATCTTCCTAAGGCGGAGCTGCAACTTCTTCTGGATGAGAACAGAAACTTTTAAGTTGGATTGACCTCATCCCTCTGTTCAACAGGAGCTCATCCTCTCCCTTCCCTTTCAGGTAAAATACAGTGGAGAAGAAATTGTTTAATAGGTTTGCTTTTCCTCATCACCCTCTACTGTCTCTTCCCTCAGTATTTTTTAAAAGGGCCAACATTTTCTTTTTTATCTTTTTACTATTTATATAGTTAAAAATATTTTGGGGTTGTTTTACTTTCAATTGCAATTACGTCTTTCTGGTCTCCAGCTTTGCTGCCTTTATCTGTATTTTACACACTTTATTTTGCTTCCTATATCTTATTTGCGTCCTCTTTACATGCCCCTCCTGTTTTAGTAACGCTGAAAAGCTTTCTTTTTGTCTTTTTATTGAATCATTTACATCTCTGTTGATCCACATTGGGTTTTTCCGTTTCTAATTATTTTTTTTCCATATGGTATGACCTCTCACAAGTGGGGCCTATAGAGGTTTTATAAAGATCTCCCATTATATTTCTTTGTTTGCTATTTTTAAAAACACCTTGTCCAGTCAATACTTTTTAGTGCCTCTCTAAGCAGGGTATAAATTAGCCTTCCTCAAATTCAGTGTTTTTGTGGTCAATGACAAGGAGCTCTATTGAAGGATAATATGGAAGTTATATATTATGGTCACTATTCCTAGGTGCCCTCAACCTGAACCTTTGTTACTCTGTCAGGCTTTAATCAATTATTATGTATAGAAGGGCCTTTCCTCTAGTCGGTTCTGCACGCATTTGGCAAAGGTAATTATCTTTAGTTATAGACCAAAAACCTGTTTCCTTTGTGAGAGCTACAGGTTTTCAGATTCCAGTTTATGTCCTGGATAGTTAAAGTCCGTCCCGAAATAACAAACTATTCTGATAGATGATTCATCTATTTTGGTGAGGAACTATACTTCTATGGGTTCTGTTATATTTGGAGGCCTATAGCAGACCCCTATTAGAATTTTATTAATGTTACTTCACCCCATGTATATTTACCCATAGTGATTCCACCTGTTCACTTCCTGTATCCTATATCTTCCCAGCCAGGGCGTTGGCTTCAGACTGGATTTTACATAGAGGACAGACACCTCCCTCCTTACGGTGTTTCACAGTCTTTCTAAAAAGGGACTGTAACCCTCAAGTTATCCCCACCTATGTCATATTTTTCTTCTGCAAATTAATACTTCTAGTTAATTTATTTTTGTTGGTCAGACTCCATGGCATTGGTCAGATGCAATTTAGAGATTTCCAGTTTTTTTGTTCCTTTTCCCTGATTCTTTTTATCTATTGCTACACCCCTCCTCCACTCCACCCCATGATTTATACATTTCCCAGCTCTCATCTTCACTATCTTGCATGCTTTTTATATTTGTAGTTTCCCTCCCCCCCTAAGTCCCTAGTTTAAATATTCCTCCAGCTTCCTAGCCTTTTTGTCCCCAATACAGCTGCACCCTCCCCATTTAGGTGCGCCCGTCCCCTAGCCATAGAGCCTGTAGCAAGACATGAAGTCAGCCCCAGTTCATTCCAAAAACCCAAATCCTCTTTCCAACCACCAATTTTTGAGGACACTTATTCACACCTCTAATCTCCCACGCCCTCTCTGGTGTGGCCCGTGGAACAGGTATATTTACTGGAAAATATTACCCTGGAGGTCTTGCCTTGAGTTTTTTTGCCTAAGTCCCTGAAAAATCATTTTTAAGGACACTCCTCCTACCTATATCTTTGTCAATAGTGCCCAATGTGGACCATGACAGTGGGATCTCAACAGCCCCACTAGCAATCTGTCAAGACCCGATCCGCGATATGTCGAACCGGGGCCCCCAGGTAAACCAACTGTCGGGGGGGGGCTGGGTTTGCCGACAGTGCTCTCATCCAGTTTGTCGTTAACTCCAAATCACGATCAAGGGGAACAAGAAATCAGCCGATAGAAACTGGTCGGGACACAGAGTTCTGGTTCAAATCTCATTCATGTTCCAGTATTTCTACAACAAGACAATGCGATTACACACATATTTATATGATCAGTAGGGGCGAGAGGGAAAGAGTATGTCCTTATTTAGGCAGCTTCTGAGTAAGATTTTCAGTGGTCCAACATTGCCCTCTGAGTAAAAGTCATCTGGGATTGCATCAGCGAAACTCAGTTAATTTCCAGTTAAAACGAATACTTGAGTCTTATTCTTCAGGAAAAAGGCGTACTTATAACAAGGATGTTACATCCGGCAGGCCGCGGTCATCTTAAGTGCTTATATGTGCTGTATCATTCTTGACAAATAGGATTCACTATACGCTGAGATGTCTTTTATGGAGAAAAGCTTGGGGATTTCACAATTATGTGTTTTGCCAGTGTTAGTTCAAACCTCTTAACCTCACAAATCCCCCCTAAAGACCAAGATTTTTCCTTGGTCCCTGCCACATGACACTGGGTATAGGATGGTCCCTGTTCCTTTGGAAAACTGCTCACACTGGGGGTGAGGGGTATTTTGGGATTTCTTCAGAAGGCTCGTGAGGTAACCCTCCTAGGGGTGAATTCAACACTCAACTTCAAGTGTCCTACCTAACAGTGTGAGGTTTTCCCATTGATCTGTCCTTTAAATAAGAGAGTGAGTTGACTCTTGGTTCGTACTTTTGGGGGTCTTGGTAGGAGGGGATTGTCAGCAATACCACCTAACATCACACAACATCAGAGGCTCCTGTTATTGCATAAAGGATGGTCCTGAGGCTGGTTACTCCCGCAAGCTATCTGCCATAGGTTTTTGTAGAGGGGCACGCAACAGCACAGCACAACAGCAAACACCACTAGTATGACCAGTTGCTTATTACCCCTATTTGCTGTAACCAGCGTTTCCAGCTCATGTCCAATCAGTCAGCAAGGAGGGCCAAGAAGTTCCACTCCCTGAGTTTCTCCTTAAGTTCCTTGGACAAGTTCTTTATCTTACCTAGAGCGATGGTAATTTTGCCATTCACTCCAGTGTTGTCGGGTATATAGGTACAACACTCTTCTCTTATCATCTCGCAAACTCCTCCTTTCTCAGCTAGCACCATATCAATGGCTAAACGGTTCTGTAAAGTCATTCTGGTATTGGGGCCTAGCTCTTCATAGACTCCCTGAAACCCATCTCTGCTGTAATTAACAAACCTCTGCTGATTATAGTAAATATAATTAATCCAATCCACATTCTTATTGATTTGGGCCCAACTGGGGAATAAGGGAAGCGAGCCTGCAGCAATTGATTCTGCGTTTAGAACTGGTCAGGGACCCCCCTAGGCACTCCAATCGCATCTATATACACATTGGGATCTTCCCCTGGAATATTGGAAGCTGCTCGTCTCTCCCTGCTTGGGGTACCATCAAGGTGAGGGGCCGGATTCCACGGATAAGCCTTGAAGGGCATGGAAAGCTTGGTTAATGTACACTGACCCTTCCAGGTAGCTGGCAACCTACTTCTCAGTTTCCCATCCCCACACAACCAGAAGACATCCAGGAGGGTTCCAGTGAGATTCACCAGATTTTCATGTCAGGTGGACTGGCAATAATCCGGCTGAGAAGACCCCCAAAGCTGTTCCTCCGTCTGTAGAATTGGGAGAGAAACAAGTGTAGTTCCCAGGGGCTACCAACACTTCTCCAGGGGGGCTTCACTTTGGGTTTGAAACTTACTAGAGGGATTAGGTTCCTCACATCCAGAAAAAACATTTTTGCTTATTCTATTAAACTAAATAACATCATTTGCATTGTCATGCTGTGACTTGGTCGGTAGGGGTGCGTTTCCAAGTGGGGGTTGGTCCGGCACAGGCAAAACACACAAACAGTTAAATTATGGGCCCTTACCGTGTATTTAACCCACTCTAGCCACAAATTTTTCCGAGGGGAAACTTGAGTTTCGATAGAAAATACATCTTCCCACTGTATATTCGGGATTGGGACTATTCCTTCTACAGCTTTCTGGAGATTGACCTTTCCATTTGGGGCTATGATGGGTGTGGCCTTGGTGGGTCTGTTCTAGATATTTTTCAATTAAAATATGGTCCATAACGTTGGAATCTTATTAAAATTTGTATATGCCCCTAAGACATATTTACCCATATCTGCTGTCGAGGGACTTTCAATATTCAAAAAGAGAGAAAAGCATCTCCTAGAAAAACAACCGTTACCCCATTGTTGAGTGGGGCCCCTTGTCAATGTCATCCGCACTTAACAAGGATCTTCCCTACTCATCCTTACGATTCTGGCATCCCTTGGTTTATTCCCCAGTCCTCATCCGTGTTCCACCCCACATCAGACAAATAGTACAATTTCATTCCCTGGACGGGTTTTTTCCCCACACACAAATAGAATTGTCCCCGATGGTAGACCTCATGGTGTATCGGGTTCCCACCGACAAACTGTATCTGGAAACCTATGTCACAATAATCAAATTAAAAAGGTTTGCACACTTTGGGTGGTGTCCGATTGGAGAAGGTCACTACAGCATTTGCTATAGGTAAAACAAATAAAAGGATATACACAATCATTTGTCACTGGGGTCTCCTTTTACATTGAGACGCATGAATCCACGTGGGCTTTCCATCCAACTTCACTGCCGTGGGGTTAATCAGGATAAAAGTAAATGGCCTTCAATCTGGCTCCAGGCAATTCCTCCTTATATGCCTCTTTATGTACATCGGGGGGTCTCTTGGTTTTGGAAATCATGCACCGTTTCTACCTGTAGTTTCTGGGAAGACAAGCAGAGACTGCAGCATGACATATTAGTCAAATCTTTGGTACATTCAATTACCAAATTGTACAGTCCTTATCACTTATTTTCCCCTAGCTCTTTGCTCCCTGACTTAAACACAGAAGGAGGCTTTCCAAACAGTACTCAAATGGGGGTTAGGCCATGTTTTGCTTGAGGGGTGTGCCTACGTTGGTACAGAACAATGGGAGAGAAGTTCTGGCCAGGGCAAGGGGGACCTCAGCAGTTATCTTTAACAACTTATCCTTGAGAGTTCATGTCATTCTTTCTACCTTTCCTGAGCTTTTGGGGGTGGGTTACGGCGTGTGCAGGCCCAGATCTACACCCATACATGTTCTAGTTCTCGGAAATCCGAGGAAGAGGATGCGGGCCCTGATCACCGACTCGATCTAATGAGAGGGTATTGGTTACGATGCGTCCATACAGCATATATTTCATTTTATCTATTATGTGACGTTACTTTAGGAGGTTCATGTTGGTCATGGGTTGGCTTCCTGGCAATCACGAAAAACATCGTCTCTTCTGCAACCAGAAAAAATATTCCATACTTCCCACTATATAGGCATCTGGAATCCGTGGGCCCACTTGAATCCTATTGGAAAAGTGTTATCGGGATTTTGCCAGTGATGTTCGCACATACCGAGTACCTTTGAGCAAGTTGGGGAAGGGTTGCAGGTGGTGCAGATGAAGTGCTATGCTTGAATCTGTAGGACTTGACAATAAGGGATCTGTTGCCTGGAAGCCTGGTGTATAATTAATAATTCCTGAATCAATAGATGACGGGTCACTGTGGCGGTACAAGTTGGAGGTGCGAATGTGGCACTTGGACGGATTGAGGCTAGAGGGTATGAAGGAGTATGGTTTTCAGTCATTAGGAAGTATGTACTTAGTTAATTCATTGTGATCCAGTTACCAGTAGGTGTTGGAAGAAATTAGGTCTCTACCACTGTTCAGTTTCTCATTTTGCAGGTGGACTGAATCGTGGTAATCGCTGGCTGTGCTGGATGTCAGTTGTGAGGGAACAAAGCAGGGCTCAAGAGGAATTTTCAGTTGGCGGGAATGTAGTTTCATGGTCTGTTGTTTTACTGATTTTCCTTCCTTTGGAAGGACCTTGGTGTGTTACCTATATTGGGGTATCAGGATCCCAGCCCTCCTGAGATGACAAGACACTCAATGTGCACTGAATGCATTTTTTGCGGCGTGACGTTCAGGGTTCGGGGGGATCGGGAGAACGTGGTGGGGTAGGTTGGTAGGGGACATTGAGGCTTTATCACTTTAAGACGGACTACCTTTGGGGGGCAGTTAAAGTGCTCAGCCATCAAGATTTGATTTTGTACTGCATCGTTTATACACATCGGCCCGGGTCCTGCTGCCGTGAATGAAATACCTCGGGTTATTTTCCAATTACGAAGACAACCATATTCTTACGTGCTATTGTAACTGCTGGAACTTTCGGGTATGTATGGAAGGTGTGGGTCACAGGGGGGAAGGATGAAATTTGGTCTTGGACTTCTTCCAGTGTTGTAATATCTGCAACTTGAGGGCATGTGAAGTGCGGGCGGCAGTGCCTTCTGCCATGACGGATTTAAATCTTACTGTGGTTTATGCAATTAAAGGGATGGTTAAATTGGGAGAAATGATGAGATGGATGCACTGTGAGGGTTTCCTCTGCAGTCGGTCGTGATTTTGAATCTGCGTAATAGGGGGTGATAGAGCAGCGGGGAATATAGGTGGAGTTGTAGCGGTGAGTGAAAGGGGGGAGGGAGGGGATTGTGGAAGGGTGGTATGGGATGGTGAGTGATGATGAAGGTGGGGTGAGAATAGTGGAAGATTGAGAGAACCACACTGGTTGTGGCTAGCTAACAACCGAGACTGGGGTACGAAAGTGTTTTGAAGTTAGAGTACAGAGCATGGTAGGGTACAGAGGTGATGGTATATTGGGTGGAGAAGGGTTAAGGTAATCTTTTAAGGGAATTATGATACGCAAATGCGGGAGCTGCGTGGAAAGTTGATGTGGCACTAAGTGCGTTGGAGTGTGGTATGTTTGAGTACGGCACTGAATGTGTATAGGGGGTGAATTGAGATGTTGCTATTATTGTATCACAGTAGGAAATTTGTAAAGATAGTATTGAATCTAAGAGGAAGCTGTGATGCAAAATTGGTCAAGACTTGAGGAAGGCTCAACTTATGGGTCACCCCCCCCCCCCCCCCCCCCCCCCCTTGTCATACCACACACCCCCCCCCCCCCCACAACACATACACACACACAGCGGTTCTGGCAACTGGGTACAATCGGCGAATGTCGGACATAGGGGGCGTTGGAGGCCCATGTGCTGGGTGAGGACTCCAGAGGCATGTCCCTATGTTATCAGAGACAAATAGATTGAAAGGTTGATTGTAGTCTGGTCCAACCGAGAGCTGGGCCGAGGACCAATGCGGCCTGTAGGGCATGGAAGCAGTCCCTTTGCTGTTCATAGACATAAGGATTGGGAGCTTGATAGAAGCCAGGTCCTCCTGTTTTCAGGCAGTCATACAGAGGTTGCATATTTTGGAAGGCATACTGGTATCCACTGGCGGCAATAAGTAATGAGGCCAAAGAAACTTTGCAGTTGTCTGGAGTTCTCTGGGTAGGGTAAAGATGCGATAGCTTGGATACGTTCATCTGTGAGGTGTCTAGTGCCCTGGGATATGCAGTGGCCCAGAAACACAACTCTTGTTTGACACCATTGAAGCTTATCCTTTGAGACCTTGCAGTTGAGGGCAGCCAGGTGTTGCAGCAGGGAGAGGGACTTGTTTTCCATAATTTCAGGGCTTCTCCAAGGAGAAGGTCGTTCAAAATACGAAGGAGTTGTCACTTCAGGTTGCCAGCTACTCATGGTTGCAGAGAAGCCTTCATAGCCTGAGTAAACTGATTTGGACTGTTCTGGGCCCCTTGGGGTGTATGGGTCCAGGTGAATTGGGATCCCTGAAAGGTAAAAGCAACCAAGTTACTGTCAGTCTACATGAAGAGGGAGCTGAAGAAACGATTAGCACAGGATCAATAATGTGAAGCAGGAAGATGAGGGGGGCATCTGGGAATGATGTGTGTTGGGGTTGGGAACCTCTGGTGTTTCCTGGTTAGTGGCTGCTTTAACAGCTCGGAGATCTTGGCACCAATCGATATATCTGTGGTTCCTCCTTTCTTGGACTTCTTATTCACAGGAAAAAGAGGGTGTTGCAGGGAGGATGCAGGAGGGGGACTAGTACCCCTGTGTTCAAAAGAAGGGATTGTATTTTTGAAAAAACAGGGGCCTCAGTCCATTTCTTGATCAAGCTTTGAGGGGATACCTGTGGGAGTCCTAGGGTTAGGGAGACTCCTTCTTCAGGTACACATGCACTGGTGGAACAGGAAGGAGGCCGATATCATCCGGTCCCTGTGACCAAAGTCCTGGTGGGAGGTTGGAAAATGCAGATGAATCAAAAAATAGAGAAGGCTTGGCTAAAGGCATCATCAGGAGGGGAAGGGCCCTCAATGCACATCGGTAAGTAATTCAATCTTCCGATCCCGGGTCCTGTAGATTAAGTTCCATACCTTACTGAGGGGAAATAACTGTATGTTGGCCGCATCAGTTGGAGTAGGTCTGCTCCCAACAAGTTGACTGGGCAAGTGTCAGAAACAAGTAAACGGATAATAAAGTCGTGAAAGTGAACAGCATTAATTGGCATGGTGAGGGGTGACTTATGTATGCGACCCTCAACCCCAATACAATTTAGGACATCAGAGGAGATCTGGACCTCAGGAGGTAGGTTCTTTGCTGCTATTACAGAGGTGGCCGCACCAGTGTCCACCAGAAAATCAGTGGGGTGACCTGCGACAGGTATAGTCACTACCCCACAGGCCTCTCGATTTCCCACTGCTGCAAGGGCGGGCACCAGCTGGCCACACCCTCATTGGGAACCTCCCCTCAGGGGCCCTCCCTTGGCGAAGGGATGTCTGTGTTGTTGAGGCTGAGGCTGTGCCGGAAGGCGGACTCGGCAGTCTCTCTTGAAATGGCCGACCTGGTTACACCTCCAACAAACAGGCGGTTCTCGGGGGCCCTGCATCTTAGGCTGGCGGTAGGGGACCACAGCCTGACAGTTTTCAGAAGCTTGGGCATACTCAACCATTACTGGTTTGGCAGTTTTCTTCTCCCCTTTCTTTTTCTTGTCCTGATTGACCACCTTTTGGAATCCCTTTACCACTGCCAGGGCTTCTTTGTATTCTGACCCATAGAGCTCTGGTCTTGTACGCAGGACTAGACTCTTGAGGTCATCTTCTAAGCCATCTATCAGGGCTCTCACTAGCAAGGAGCATTGGATCTTGTTATGAGTGGAGAATCCTAGATCCTCATACTGTTGGCTTAGCCTTGCGGCAAAAACATCTACTGCCTCTCCAGGTTCCTGCTGTACATCCTGCAGCGTGGTGGCTTGGTCACTTAGGCAGGTTTGTGCCCAGATTTTGAGCTGGTCGCAAAAGGCTAATCCAGACTCAAAAGAAAATATATCAAGTCCAGAAGGGTTCAGATATTTCTGGATTGTGGGGAGGTAGTCATCAGAAGTTCTGACAAGCACCAGGGTCTCTTAATTCATTTCCAATTGCACATAAATATAGTTCTGGTTTGTGACAATTTTCTCAAAAATTGCATGGGGAATTTCATGGGGTCTGGCAATTTACTGGACAGGCAATCTATCTGTTTAGGAGTGAATGCAACATACAGCGGGGCAGGCGGGGCCTGTCTCGAGTCACCGGAAGCCTGTCCAGGAGCTTCTGGTACTACTGGGGGGGGGTTTTCCCTTGTGTTTGGAGTCTCATTTTCTGGGAAAATTTCAAGGGCCTTGCCCTCTACTATAAGCCTGGCTGTGTGTCCCGGTGAGGAAGAAACTATCCTAACTTCATCTAAATTGCATTCCTCTGATTTGGTAATAAAATCCAAACATGCATGTAAATGAATCTAATACATTCATTTAAAGGAAACTTATAAAGACCAGAGGAAATAAGTGGGAGGGAAATAGACCGGTTTGTCAGTTGTGTTTCATCTATTTCATTAACCAAGGTCAAAGCATTAGCAACGGCAGACGTAAGCTGGGTTGTTTCCTTATCATCATCCTTGCCACTATAGATTGGACCTACAGCATGAACTAAATACATACAGGGAAGGTCTCCTGCACTCGAGAGAATGGCTGATCCGGTATCCACCCTGCCCTTATCTGTGAGGTATCCCTCACACTCCTGTTGAGCTGCCGGGCCGGCTTTCTCCATGATAATCTGCGCCAAACCCCCTCGATGTGACAATTGGGTATTAGCTGGGTTAACTATGGCCCCAACTCTATGGGTTGTGATATCCCCGTGTCCCAATGAGAACAATACCTGACCACCATTTGGGGTTGACAACATACAAGCTGAGTTGGGTCCCATTCTGACGATTGTAATCAGCACCGGGAGAAGTGTACAGAGCTCGAGGGGCCATACCTATTCCCCAGAATCCTCCCTGACCGAACGTGGAGGAAACCACGGCACTACGAGTCATCCATTCTCCTCAGGGTTCTCGGAGGGCTTTAGGGGTGGCTTAGGGGACGCCGAGAGGGAGTGTCTTCTGCTTGCCTATCACCTCCCATAATCATCACTGGTACAGGGGCGGGCTGGCTGGGTGGAGTTGGGGGAGCGGCCTCAGGGACCTCGGGTGGGGGAATTGCAGCAGGAGGTCCCTGATAGTACTGGCCCTGGGAGGTAACCAGGGGATACAAAGGGCGGGCTAGGGGCGGTTCTGGGCTAGCCCTCAGAGGGCGGTGCCTCGGGGCCCCGCAACTCCTGCAATTTTTTCTGCCCATCAGTATGTCTGATTAACATACACCGCATGTCCATCCCTCAGGTCCCCTTGCGGCGCCATTATAGGGCGGCGGCGCGGAGGCCTCTTTACACAGATTATTGCATTTAACATCACATTTCATGTATCCATACAATTTCTCTTCTTATCTCATTCCTACTGCACCCTTTTTTCCTATTTCCACAAAACCTTCCTTTTGCAAACTTTTGGCCACTCGGAGGTGAGCCTGTGCCATCTCCAACCATCCTTTGTCAGATAACTTCCCTCTTTGATTCTCCACTACCTCTTGCCATTTAGATGGTTGCAATCTTCCCTTCTTTGGCAATCCCACCAACTTATACATTTTACGTGCATTTGTAACATACTTTTTCCCTTCCTTTCTACACACAATTTCCTCGACAGTCTCTGCCCCTTCAGGCAATTTATGCTCTCTCCGAAACAAACTAAACATTTTGATGTTCTGTACTTGGGGAGTCTCCAACCTCGACAAAGACTACACAGCCGTGGCCACCGGCCTGTGCCCGGATCCCGGTCTCACAACACAAGGATACTATCAAAATAATAAAAGTCCCTAACCTAACAAACAATAGTCCCACCCTTGGTTGCCACAATGTGGGGACCGTATCCTCCCGGTCTTTGTCAATATATCCCGGAACAATCCCTAGTGGATTAATCCCGTCCTGGACCCACTTGAATATTCTATCAATATCCAAATCTTGTCCTAAATTATTCCGGAGACTCCCTTGTCATTCAACTATTAATAACCTTAATGACTGTCGAGGTTCTTTCTATTTTTCACCAACCATACCGGGCAAAGGGGTTCGTGACTAGAAACAGTGACAATCCAGACTACTGGGAGTCACAGTGAACAAAATTCGGGACGTGGCCGGGCCGGATTCCCTCTTTTTATATATATATCGAGTCACTTTGTTATGACCACTCGCGGACCAGACGCCACAGACAATCTACTAACCGGGAGACATCAAATGGCCAACGGCAGTCAAATACACATAAATGCATCAACTTACCGTGACTCTTAGAGGCTGCAGTCCTCAATTTGATATCCTCCGGTCCTCGAGCGCCTCCGGCAGTGTTCGGGTCCTCGGGGGTCCTGGATCCGCCTCAGGCCACGCCCCACGTTGGGCGCCACGTGTCGGGGGTCGTTTGCCGACAATGCTCTCAACCAGTTTGTCCCGGTACTCCAAATCACGATCAGGGGAACACGAATCGGCCGATAGAAACTGAGTCAGACACAGAGTTCTGGTTCAAATCTCATTCATGTTCCAAGTAATTCTACCACAATACAATGCGTTACACACATATTTATATGATCAGTGGGGGCGAGAGGAACAGACGTATGTCCATATTTAGGCAGCTTCTGAGTAGATTTCATTGGTCCACGTTGCCTCTGAGTAAAAAGTCTCTGGGATTGCATCAGCCGAAACTCAGTTAATTTCCAGTAAAACGAAACTTGAGTCTTTTCTTCAGAAAAGGGAACTTATAACAGGATGTTACATCCGGGGCCGCGGTCATCTTAAGTGCTTCATATTGTGCTGTATCATTCTTGACAAAATAGATTCCACTTTAGCTGAGATGTCTTTTAAGGAGAAAAGCTTGGGATTTCACAATTAATGTGCTTTGCAGTGTTAGTTCAAACCTCTTAACCCTCACACAACATACTGTTCGACGATCCCGGTCTTTGTGGAAGATTGCCCTGTCTGTTCCCCTAATAATGGAGTCCCCAACTACTAGCACCTGTCTAGCCTGCCCTGTACTCCTATTCCCAATCTTACTGGAGCAGACAGGGGTAGTGTCTTGCTGCAGCAATGCTATTTCTGAGCTGACATCCCCCTCATCCGCCAATCTTGCAAATTTGTTGGGGTGTACCAGATCAGGACTAGCCTCCCTGACACTCTTCCCTCTACCCTTCTTTCTAACTGTTACCCAGCTAGCTGCCTCATGTTCCTGCACCTCCATGCTACCACCCTCCTCAGCATCTACACCTGCGAGTGATTGCTCAGTGAGCAGTAAACTCGCTTCCAAGTTGGCAATGGATCTCAGTGTCGCCACTTGCTCATTTAGATCCAGGATACGGGCTTCTAAATGTGCAGTGTGCACACATCTTGCACAGCAGTATGCCCCCTCGAACTGTTGCTCAAGGATGGCATACATTGCACAGGTTGTGCACTGGACAGCATTGTCAAACATGGAACTCATGGGGATGTTACCAAATAAAAAAAAAAAAAAAAAAAAAAGAAGAAATACAGATACAAATATGAAAAATCTGTATAATACTGCCCTTTCTAAAAGCCCCAAATCTAAAGTCCCCCAATATTAAGTCTCACACTTAAGCAAAAAGACACTTAAAACAAAACAGACAAAAAGAACAAAACAGACACACTCGCCCGCTCAGAATACTCGCTAAAACCACTTATCTTATAACCCTTTAATCCAGCAGCAGCAGCAACTCTCCTCTTAGAAGGCAAAGGGGCTTCAGCAGTCAAGCGCCATTCCATTGACCTTACTACTTAGGATGTGAATGGCTCAAGAACGGTGATATCGGTGGAATGGCAGGTAAATACTGATGCCACTGATTGGCTGCAGCAGTTGCATGCCTACCAGAAGTAAACAAAGATCAGACTGACCGCCAAAATTTCAGAGTTGGATCAGCTGGAGATTACAAAGATGAGTAATTTTTATGTCTTATTTTATACAAACAGAAATGATTTGTAAGGACTTTTTTGGAGTTGGACAACCTCTTGAAATTGAGTGATGCATTTTGAATCTTTTACTTTCTTTTTCTTCAACACCCAGACCATCATGACAACTTCTCCCAGCCACAACTCACCTCTAAAGAATCACCAGACATCTTTGAATCTTCATTTTTCAACCCCCCCTTCCTACCTGTTTTCAACCCCATTCACAAACTACCCATCCAAAGTGCCCCAGAAAGTAACAAAGCCCCCTTTAGCATCCCACACAGTAAGAGAACTTCAGACTTTCCTTATACAATAATGGTGCACCGCAAATATTGCCCCTTTTAGGTCCTAAATAGTGGTAGTAAAATATAAACCTTAAACTCATCTGGTACATTTCCACAATGAACAGCTCCGTCTTCTTTCTGCTGCTTGTAGTCCATGCTCTAGGAAAGGCTGCATTATTAAGCGATGCCTTTGCTCTACCTGAGCTGGACTTCCTCAGCTGCTCCCTATCTCTTGTAGGCCACAGGCCTAGAGCAACCTGTAGCTTAGTAAGTAGCTGGAAGGGAAGTTATTGCTCTGCCATAGTTTTCAACTGTGTCCATTACCTGAGGTTTTTGACACAATTGAAGGTAGCACTTTTTGGGGGATCTGGCGTGGGCCCCAAGTTCTGGGCCAATTCATGGTTGTACCCCTCTATTACCATAACTATTATGCCTATGTACAGCTGCAACATACTCCACAGCTTTTTTAAGTTGGGAAAGTAACAATAAATGAAAAATTAAAATATTATACTGAACAGCCAGTTATGACCTTCCTGACACAACTTTATTTTTATAATCATATTCAGGTTATTAAGATCGCACACCTAATGAAAAATGTTGGTGCTCAGTGGAAAGGAACACCCAAATAGTGGTGTAGAGGTAAAGGTTCCACAGCACAACAAAAGGTAAATAAAGTAAATGTAGAGTACAAAACAAGCTTTATTGTTGTAAATGGCTCAAATATCTCAAAAAAGTAAGAAAAGAAAAAATAAATAAAACTAAAAAAATCCATAGAAGAATTTCACAAAGAGGGATTCCACAAAACAATACAAAGTTCTGTCTGGTAATAAGCCTTAATTTGATATGGTAAAGTCTGCTGGTCACGTATCTTAGTGGGTGTTGTAGTTATTCTGGATCTATTCTCCAGTTAGAGGGAATGTGGTTCAGAGTCCAAAGTTATCTCCCATAGTAGGATTTGTAGAAGTGCGTTTGAACCATATAGGATCAGGTGAAGGTCCAATTGGTGATAGTATATTGGAAATTGTTGTGGTTTTTCTCTATGTCCTAATATAGTGACTGGTGTGTGTGTTGGATATTGCCAAATAAATCGATTTCAAGATATCCTTCTATGTGGAATTCTTCTATGGACCTTTTTAATTTTATTATTTTTTATCTCTTTTCCCTTTCCTTTTTTTGAGATATTTGAGCCATTTACCCCAAAAAAGTTTGTTTTGTACTCTACATTTATCTTATGTACCTTTTGTTGTTCCATGGGACCTGTACCTCTCCATTTTTCTAATCAGACATGTATAATTTTATGTGGGAATAACTTTTTAATGCCTTTACCTATGCATGTGATTCAGTGATTCAGTGACTGCTTTCTCATGACACATTGTGCTTTAAGTTAGTAATAAATTAAGGTCAATACAATCATTTTTTGCTTGTGAAAAATATCAAATGGTTGTGAAAATGTGGAAAAATTTACTGTATTTAAAATTCTAAAGTTTCAGTTCCTTTATTTTGGCAGCATTTTTTTGTTAAATGTCTTTTTATTGTTTTAGGACATGTTTTAGGGACCAGTCCAATAGTTTGACGGGCTTGTATGTTAGACACCCCCATAAATCGCACCATTTAAAAAGACTTCAAACCTCAGAGTATTTAAAACAACATTTAGGAAGTCTGTTAACCCTCTAGGTGCTTCACAGGAATTAAAGCAAAGTGGAGGGAAAGTTTTAAAATGTCACTTTTTGTGCAGATTTTCCATTTCAACCCATTTTCTTTTACTGTAACAGTAGATGTTAACAGGGAAATGGAAACCAATATTGATTCTCCATATTCTAAAGCCTGTTGAGTCAAATATTACATTAAGATCACATATAGGATATTAATCATATTACTAAAAATGGCAGAATAGGAGGAGAACCTATTAGGTGCTAAAACTGAGTAAAATAGTCTCCAAAACAAAGGGAATCTCGCAAGAGAACAGAGAGTGACTTTTGATCACTATAATTACTATTTTGCCATAGGCAAACTTAAACTCTATCAGTTCTCTATCTATAAAACACTAAAACTTAACTTTTATTATGTATAACACTTAACCTCTATACACTATTTAAAAACCTGATTTCTAACCTCTCAATATATCCCTTTTTACGTCTGAAGGAATAGCTCCTTTTCTATTATCGTCTGGTGGAACACCACCTATTAGCAGGAAATCCTTATATATACAGTAATTTACTTAATCCAGTAGGGGATCCCAAACATCCTACTTGGGCAGTTATCCCTAATCTAATGGACATAAAACATATAAGGTTTCCTTGTGATACCCTCTGCAGCAGGTAACACTTGTAGACAGAGGTGAGAAATCACAATTTAAAAGGTCATGCCTGACCTCCCCAACATGTTTCACCAGCTAAACTGGCTTCATCAGGGGTTAGAGGTCCGGATGTTTTAAATTGTGATTTCTCACCTCTGTCTACAAGTGTTACACGCTGCAGATAGTATCACAAGGAAACCTTATATATGTTATGTCCATTAGATTATGGATGACTGCCCAAGTTGGATGCTTGGGATCCCTTACTGGAGTTAGTAAATTACTGTATATATAAGGTTTTCCTGTTAATAGGTGGTGTTCCACCAGACTTGAGAATAGAAAAGGAGCTATTCCTTCAGAAGTAGAAAGGGATATATTAAGAGGTTAGAAATCAGGTTTGTAAATAGTGTATAGAGGTTAAGTGTTATACATAATAAAAGTTACGTTTTAGTGTTTTATAGATAGAGAACTGATAGCAAAATAGTAAATATAGAAAACTGAGTAAACACCCCTAAAAAGGCATCATTTTGGAAACTACACCTCTTAAGGGATTTATCCAGGGGTGTAGTAAGTATATTGACCTCACAGCTATTTCTGTTTTTGGCGTTAGGCTGTGGAAATGAAAAATATTTTTTTTCCAGTAGTATGCAGTATTAGATGACATTTTTTTTTATTTTCACAAGGAATCCTGAAGAAAAAGCACCCCATATTTATTGCACAATCTCTTCCAAGTGTGGCAATATTCTATATGGGGATATCACTTGCTATTTGAGTGTATTGCAGGGTGTACAAGGGAAGGATTGTTATGTGGCTTTTGGCATACAGATTTTGATGGGTGCCATGTCGTATTTGCAAAGGCACCGAAGTAACAACACAGATGAAACCTTCAAGAAGTCACCCATTTTGGAAACATCACTCCTTAGGGAATTAATCTAAGGGTGTATTGTGCATTTTGGGCCCACAGGTGTTTTGTGGGGGTTTTTTTAGCATTGGTCGTGTAAATGAAGACAATTGCAGTTCTGCCATAGTTTTTTGGGTTTTATTTTTATAAAGTTTGCCATGCTATATAAATGACTTGATAACTTTATTACGTGGGTATAGTTTATTTTACGTTTTACTATTTTCACGCAATAGAAATGCTTTTGTAAACAACTGCACTTTTTTGTCGCCATATTCTGACAACCATCATTTTTTTCTAATTTTCTGTATACAGAGCTGTACAAGGAATTAATTTTGTGGGTGAGTTGAATTTGGTACCATTGTGGAGTTCATATGTCTCCTTGATAATTTTTTTTATCAAGGATTTTGGTAGGCGAGATGAATAAAACACAGCAATCCTGTTACATTAATTTTAACTAAAAAAACCACTTTGTTTGTATCACCATGTCCTGGAATCCATAACTTTTTTAATTTTTCAGCATACAAAGCTGTATAAGGGCTTTTTTTGCAGGATGAATTGGTTAAAAAATTGGTACTATTTTGGGAGACACATAACTTTTTGAACTTTTTAAATCTTTTTTTGTGGCAGTCAGAATGAATAGTGTTTTTTCTTTTTTATAGCACTCACCGTGCAGTGTAGGGCCATTTTGCAAACCGTCTGAAAAACCGGCCACAAACTTTTACATGGGACGGGTTTTCCGCCCGTCAATTTTTCAAATCGCCAGCGGCCCGAAAAACATTGTGCTTGTTCATTCTTCTGTTCCGTTTTCGGACGGAATATGAACAGGTGAATGGGAAGGGGGAAGGCTTTTCTCCGCTAATCACGGAGAAAAGCCTTCCCCCTTCAGCCGTGTGCATGGCACAAAAACCAGACAAATACCGGTCGGATAAATCCTTTGTTATGATTCTGAGCAGTCATGGGAAGCATTAGCACCCCATGATCACAGACTGGTGCTGATGGATACAGACGAATCCCTCTCCCTTTGTCATCCAATTTAGATACACAGTTGCGATTTATCTTGGCATCTAAGGAGTTAATCGGCCAGGATCGGAATAATCTTTAGTCCTGATCATTATTGCAGGTCCCCAGCTGTAATATTCAGCTGGATTGCTGCACAGATCATGTGGGATGAGTTTCTTGTTGTCACGGAGGTAGTAGTGGATCCTGTTGGTCAAGGGAGGACTTATTGAACCAGGGAGCAGAGACTAAGGAGCCTCCCAGTATTCACCAGAGCCCACTGCAAAGCAGGCTGGAGTTCACTGTGGGAGACTCCAAGATCTCTACCTCTGATGTAGTCGCTCAAGATGACGGTGACGGTTTAGCATGGTGCAAAAAGTGCAGGTAGAGATGTGGTCAGTGGATAGGCAATAGGTCAGGGCAGGCGCAAACAAAATGTGGTCATGTCACTCGCAATAATTAGAGATGGGCGAATTTCTCAAAAATTAGATTCGGTGACTTCGCCAAATTTTCCGACAAAAT
This sequence comes from Phyllomedusa bahiana, assembly GCA_025379985.1. NCBI lineage: Eukaryota > Metazoa > Chordata > Amphibia > Anura > Hylidae > Phyllomedusa > Phyllomedusa bahiana. The sequence goes on along the minus strand of JAODAL010001118.1, from coordinate 220,972 downwards.
TTGTTTCGGTCCGAATTGCTTCGGGACGAATCGCGTTAAAAAACAGCTATTTCCAGGCTGCACAGAGCCTGTAGGGTGTTGTAGAACGATGTGCCATGCTTAAATATGCAGAGGGAGCTTGGTTTGGTCTTCATACAATGTTGTGTTTTAGTATGACACGCATATGACTGCCGCTGCTCTTAGAATCGCTTCACTATAAAATTCCCTGGGCACTTAAGAGGGCAAAACTGACCAAAAAACTGAAGCGGGAATGTTGCCTGATAAAGTCATGGCAGCGACAGCTGGAAAAAAACAAGCTGAGGGCTCAGGTGGCAACATCAGTGACAGAGTGTGGAGGTGATGGCAGCAGCCACAGCAGCATGAGGTCAGAGAGTGGCACAATGACATTCTGGAGGTGGCAAAAACAGGAGTAGGCCACAGAGTGGCATAATGACAGAGTGTGGAGGGCACGGCAGCAACCACAGCAGCAGCATGAGGTCAGACAGTGGCACAATGACAAATTCTGGAGGTGGCAAGAACAGGAGTAGGCCACAGAGTGGCACAATGACACAGTGTGGAGGTCACGGCACCAGCAACAGCAGCAGCAGCATGAGGTCATAGAGTGGCACAATGACAGAGTGTGGTGGTGTGTGGCAATACCAATCCCTGGTAAAGATGGTGGTAGGCAGATGGAGAAACTGTCAGCAGATGTATGGCATCAGGCGGGTGGCGGCATCAGAATAGTGGCTGAGGCAGGTAGTTTGAACCCAGACTCATTTCTCACAGTTTGGGTGAGGCGTCATGGCTGATGTAATCTGACGCCTAAGGCGTGTGTGGAAATCCAGGCCGATCCACTCCTGATTCATCTTGACAAAGGTCAGTGGTTCCAAATTTCCCGTGGACAAGCGGGTTCTCCTTGGGGTAACGATGGCCCCCGCCGCACTGAACACCCGCTCTGATGCCACACTACTGGCCGGGCAGGACAGCTTCTCCACTGCAAACTCGGCAAGTTGCGGCCACACATCCAGTTTGGCTGCCCAGTAGTCCAGCGGACCTTCTAACTGGGGTGGCAGAGTGCATCTGGACCGAGAGATGATGCTAAAGAGAAACAACTCCCTTCTGCAGAGGTGGTGGAGCCTTGACTGGCTGCAATGGCATGCGTGCCACTGGGCACTGCTGCTGCTGCTGCGGCAGCAGGATGGACCACCATATCTGAGCCATGTTTCTCCCCGGCCACCGGTTGGTGACGCTGCATGTGTTGACGCAGGGCCGTGGTGCCAACATTAGCTCCCTGACCACGCTTCACTTTCTGCCCACAGATTCTACATATACCCATATTCGGCTCCTCCGGTGTCTTAGCAAAGAACTGCCACACCGTCGAGTAGCTGATTTTACCGCCAACACTCCGCACTGAGTGACTACTACCGCCGCTGCCTCGCTGAGCCCCTGTGCCGCTACTTTCTTGGACCTGCCAAGCGAGTTTTCTACCCCATGGCCGCTTGGCTCCTGACCTCACACTGCTGCTACCCTGCTGACTCACGGCCACACAACCCACTTTCTGGCTGCACCGCTGCCTGACACGCAAGCTGACGCCCTCTTCTCCTGACGATGATGAAGCCCTTGCTTCACCCAGCTCCCAAGTGTGGTCGGCTACATCATCATCGATTTGTGTTTCATCGTCACTGCTGTCCTCATCACCAGTCTTGGTATGCAGAGGCTGACCCCTCACAACATGACCTCCCATGCCACTCTCCACATCTATACTTTGCCGCCTACTTCAAGAAGCAGGGGATATTGGCCCTATTTCTTCGCTGCCAAGTAGCTGCTGACTGCCCTCCTCAAATTGTTCATCCTCGCTATATAGTGGCGCTGAGCCCAGACCACATAGTAGATCTCTGGCTGAGGGAACCGGATGGGACAGAGGCGGGTTGAGGGCAGGTGAGGGCCGCTGACCTGCTCCTGGGCCATGCCAACTAAGGGTTGTGTCTGACGTTCCCCCTGACTCTTGGCTGGGGTTGTCAGATGTCATCTGGGAGGAAGTGGATGACCTAGTCAACCATTCAAGAACCATTGGGTTGCTGAACAACACACGGCCGCTAGATGACAGCAGGAGTTCTGGCCTCACCGAGTGACCCCTGCTGCGACGTCCCCTTGCTGTGCTGCGACCTGGGCCTGCTCCAGGAATGTTTGTGCCACTGCCACTCGCAGGTGAAGAGCATGCCACCTCTCTGTCTGACATACTGTTTGTTCTAAAATGTACAGACACTGTTTGATGAAGATATATGTATATGATAAATACACACCCTGTATTTGACTCCAAATGAACCCACTAACAAGCTTGGGTAACCATTGGATATAAATTGCGCTCCACAAATGGACAGGAAAAATTTACTTGTATGTGCCTTTTAAAAACACTGTGTATTTTACTGAATATAAAAGCACAAACTTGCTTAATTAACCTTCTGATATGAATTATGCTACAGGCAAAATTTCTTTTTTGCCGGTGAAAACGAACGTTTCTTTTACTAAGTACAACTGCAGAAAAATACTTAGTTATCCCTTGGATGTAAATTGCGCAAAAGAAATGTGCTGCACAATTACCAGCTTTGTAGCGTGTTAAACGGCGTGTACTTTACGGAACACAACAACAGAAAAACTTGTAATTAACCTTCGGTTATGAATTATGCTACAGGCAAAATTTCTTATTTGGCGGTGAAAAAGACGGTTTCTTTTAGTCACCACAACAGCAGGACAACCCTTAATTAACCCCTGGATCTAAATTGCGCAAAATAAATGAGCAACCAAAAATTAAGTGGTATTTGGATTGTAAAAACGCTGTTTCTTTAACTGAATACAACAGGAACAGGCTTAGATAACCCTTGGATATTCAATGTGCTCAAGAACTGAACAGATAGCATTAAAATGTATATGCAGCTGCATTGGACGCACACTTAGAACGTAAGAGAAGCAATCTCTGAGACAAGCTGTGACACCCCCCAAAAATCGCTGTATAAAAGTGAGTTCTTTAGTATGAGATATCATAAGCAGCAGCGGCGGCAGCACCTTCCCTACACAGCACAGTGAGTGGAGTGTGAGGAGCAAGCATGGCGCCCGGACTTATATAGTGGTGACGTCACACAATCCCGCCGGTCTCTGATCGGCTTCATCTCTGAACATGTCATGCATGCTTAGCCTTTCTTCCTCCCAGACTTCTTTGCCCCATGTAACGCCTTGTGCTTGCAGCCATTTTATCAATCAAAATCGTTCAGAATCGAAGTTTTCCTGAAATTCTAAACGAATTCCACTTCGTTAGAATCAATTCGCCCATCTCTAGCGGTAATGCCAGGACAGGCGGCAGGCAGAGAATAGTTGAGGTCACAGGCATGGGTCAGAATCCAGATAGTGTAAGCATAGAGAAGCAAGACACTCAGGAAGCACACCAATATATTGACTGGAAACGTTGGGGGAAGTGATATAATAAATGGTCCAGCACCCAATGTTTGGAAATAAACGGTGCACTGGATCTTTAATTTTGTTGGTGTGCGTATGCCCTAAGGAACGGGTAAATGCATGCCGGCCAGATGCAGTGAGTGGGATTAGACTAGGAGCGGGGAGAAGCAGCCCTGAGGGAAAGAGACACGAGTGCATCCACAGTCAGGAGTGGGGAACTCTGAGATGTTTCTCTGCCAGAACTTCTTGGACCTCAAAATTATCACCAGAATCAGCTTCAGTAGAGGATTTTCCGGTCTTCAAGGAAAAAGGATTAAAGACCAAGACATGGAAGGAATTCGGTATCCGTATAGATTGAGGCTGGCAAAGCTTGTGGCACACTGGATTGATGTAGCATAAAACTGGAAAGACACCCAATAAGCGAGGACCAAGCTTGATGATCGGAATCATGAGGTAGATGTACTTGGCGGACAGCCACAGCTTATCTCCGGAATGGAGCACAGGATGAGGGCTTCGCTTCCTATCTGCCAGTATCCTAGTCCAGGAAGATGCCTAGTGGAGAAACTGATGGGTATCCTGCCTTATGCTAAAAATTTCTTGGACCTGGGCATACATAGCAGGAACATCCAAAGAGGTAGGCAGGGAGAGAAAAGGGCAGGGATGTCGACCATAAACCATGAAGAAGGGAGAAGCTCCAGCAGAATCAGAATCAAGATTGTTTATGAGAATGCAACCCATGAAAGAAGGTCAGAAGGTCTTGACGAGACAAAACAAAATGACGAAGATAGTTCCTGAGGACTTGCTTTACTCCCTCTACTTTTCCATTGGATTGAGGGTGGTAAGCAGAAGAGAAGTCCAATTTGACTTGTAGTTGGGAACAGAGTGCAGGCCAGAATTTAGAGACAAATTGAACCCCTCAGTCAGACACAATATGAAGAGGAAGTCCATGCAAGTGAAATATTTGCTGGAAGAAATGGGAGGCAAGTTTTGTAGCAGTGGGTAGACCCGGAAGTGGCACAAAGTGAGACATCTTGGAAAAATTATCTGTGAACACCCAAATCACTGTGTGATTAGAGAAGTGTGGTAAATCCGTAATAAAGTCCATAGCAATATGAGTCCATGTTTTTCCAGGTGCAGGCAAGGAAAGAAACAGTACAGAGGGCTTGAGACAAGATGAACTATTGCAGGCACAACAGGAACAAGAGAGAATGAAATCTTTGACATCTTGAGCAAGATTAGGCCACCAATAGTGCCTCAAAATCAATTATAAAGATTTTTGAATTTTTGCAATTTTTTGAATTGCTGGGTGGCCAGCTAGCTTGGGCCAGTGACCCCATTTGAGAATTACTTTCCTTAAAGGGGTGGTCCCGTTTCGTGTAATCCTCTTTGCTGGCTGCTTGTTGATAGCTGTGATCCAGCCCTGCTGAGCGCACACATTCAGCTATACTCAGGACTCCCATAGAAGTGAATGAGGAGGACGGCGCTAGCACCGCCCTCCTCCTTCACATGCATGGCTGGACTGCAGCTAGCAATGAGCGGCTAGAGAAGAGGATTTTTCAAAATGGGACTACCCCTTTAAGGCTGGACGAACAAAAGTTTTCCCTGGAGAAATCCATTGGAGGTTGATGGGAGTTAAGCAATCAAGCATTCTGGAGGAATGATGTACTGAGGCATGGAGTCAAGGCCAGTGATATCCAAAGGAAGAGCATCAGCCTTCACATTTGTCTTTGCAAACCTAAAATGTAGCAGAAAATTAAATCAAGAGAAGAAGTGTGACCATCTAGCTTGCCTGGGATTTAGTCTGGAGATTATTATGATCAGACGAGCACCTTCCAGAAGATGGTGCCACTCAAATAATTTCGGGGGCAGTGTGAAGTATAATTAATTTCTGGGTATATAGTGTAAATTATAATTTTAAGGGTACAGTGTGTAATATAATTAATTCTGAGGGTTAGAGTGTGTATTAGAATTATTATTAGGATTAGTTTGCAGTTAATCTTTGTTAGATCTCAGTCCATTTTTCTTTTAAAGGTCCACGTAATGCTATGATAATGGCAGTGTCCATTTTCTTTATCCATTTCATATATATAAAGTTGAGTCACATTTTTATGAACACCAGTACACAGAGTAACAGCTGTTGTAGCACAGACAGCAGCTAGACAGGCTGGGAGTTACTAATAAGGTCCTTGTAGTCTGTCACAGGTATCTGACATAATGCTGTCTACAGTGCATCCACAGCTACTGGAGGGGGCATAGAGGAGAATGCATAGAGAAAACCCGATGAGTAAGATGGCCCCACAGATGTTCAATTGGGTTCAATTCTGGGGAATTATGGGTACAGGTTGGACCTGGAAGTCTTTGTCATGCCTTTTAACCAATGTTGGGCATTTCTAGCCATGTGGCATGTCGAATTGTCTTGCTGAAATATCTCATCCACACCAGGGAAATCTATCGCATGTGTTGTGGGTGTACATGATCTGCATGGATGAAGTCATACCCAAATCGGTTGAGAGTGCCTTTCACATTGATGAGCGGGTTTAGAAAATGCCATGAAAACATTCCCTAGACCATAATACTGCCACCACCAAGCAGTGGTTGTAGTGTACAGTGTATTTGTTCTCTGATGCTTCTCACTTGACATGCCAGCATCTATCCTTTCAATGAAGCAGAAAATGTGATTCATCGGAGTAGGCAACCCTTTGCCAACCAGTAGAGGTCCAATTCCAATACTGCTGTGAAAATTAAAGCTTTTTATGCAGATGCAATTACAATAGGAAAGGTGCAGTAACTGTCCGTCTGCATCGGAGACCCTTATGCAGTAGGGATCTCTGAACTTTTGTTTTAGGCACTTGTCTGGCAGCCTCCTGGTTTATTTGGGCGGTGAGCTTCTCCACTGTAGTGTGTCTGTCCACTGTCACACACCTTTATAGCTAACGTTCACCTCTCGTATCACAAATGGTGCTCCATAGTTTCCATGTCACTTATTCACAATGGTGCCATTTGTCCACTTACGATACACTTTCATCACAGCAGCGTGCAAACAGTTTACAAACGGCACAGCTTCAGTAATATTGCCACCATTGGTCTGAAAGCCAATTATCATCCCTTTTTTTCAACTCTGATAAATCATCCCTTTTATCCATGACAGCAATGAGGGATAAGCCTATCACACAAGTTACAGTATGTAACCCACCAAGCCAGCTCACTACATGTGACTTCCTACATGAGCTGCGTACTGCTGGCCTGAAAAAGCAGAAAATGGTCATAATAATGTGACTCGACTGTGTAATATATAATACAACAAGAAAGTCACAAAGAATAAAAATGGATTCCATATCTAATCAGAGAGCAATGTACAGCTCAATAGACATTTTAAACTAGAAATACACAGAACACAAACTCTTTTGTGTGCAATTTCTCAGGGATATATTGCAGTTCTTTGAAGTAGGACAGTATGTTTGTAAAACCAATGACTAAAAGAGAAAAAAGATACATTGCGAAAGGTTATGTTTGTTGATCAATAAATCACAATTGCTATTGATGACCTGCTGATTCTTACTGACATGAAGTTGAGAAATGCTTTTCTACTCTTAACACCAGTTGTGTTATTACATGGTAAAGAATACATCAAATAGCAAAAACTTTCAAGATGAAAGTAGGTATTTAATATGGTCCTTCCAATGGTTGTTTTAAGCTGTTTATACTGGCATGGGTTGAATTTCAAATGGTTTAAACAACTTAGACTTCTAAAAGTAGAGTTACTTTCCAAACCGGTGTAAACAGAATAAACCTCACCATGCGGAATGCATTTTGTTGTTCTGTCAGTAACTGACGACTTGCTGTAAAAAACAGTATAAAAAGCAAACTTCAAGTGATATATTTGTTCTTTAAACCTTTTTAGGTTTTTGTTTTCCTTTTCTATGTAAAATGATGGGTGGGTAAACAGTCATCTCTAAATGGTACTTGTATTTCTTCTTATTCCTATTTTTGGCACTTATTTTTTATGGTTTTGCATAAAAAAAATAACTTGTTATGTATAAATAAATCAAGGAACAATATAAAGATCTTGTTCCCAGGGGTTAAAAAATAGAAAGAGAAACTAAGCCATTTTATTTTATACACATGTGGACAAAATTGTTGGTATCCTTCCATCAAGGAAAGAAAAAAAACCTACAATGATCACTGAAATAATTGCCAAAAGTAATAATACATTTAAAGTTACTGAAAATCAACTAATATAAATCAGACGTTGTTTGATCTGTGTCTAAACCAAAAAATTAAATACAATAAAAAAACGAATGAAATTGTCCTGGGCACAAATGATAAAACTTTAGAAAGGATTGAAAATAATTTAACCAAAGAGACATGTTTAACTAAGGTGTGTCCTGTAATTAACATCACATGTGTCTTAAAACTTGTAACCATTCAGTCTCCCTATTTGAACAGTGAAAATTAGTTACTGTGTTTATTTGGTATCATAGTGTGTACCACACTGAACATGGACCAAAGGAAACTAAGTAGAGAGTGGTCTCAGAAGATTAGAAAGAAAATTTTAGATAAAGATGTCAAATGTAAAGGCTATAAAACAGCATCCAAATGTCTCCAACAGCTTGATGTTCTTGTTACTACAGTTGCACATATTATTCAGAAGCTCAGAGTCTATGGCACTGTAGCCAATCTCCTTGGACATGGCTGCAAATGTAAAACTGATGACACATTGAAGAGTCAAATAATATATATGGTAGCCAAAGAGCCCAGAACAACTTCCAAAGAGATTAGAGGTGAATTCCAAGGGTAAGGTACATAGTTGTCAGATCGCACCATCTGTTGCTGTGTTTGCTAAAGTGGACTTAACGGAAGATGACTGAGGAGGATACAACTGTTGAGAGCAAATTGTAAAGAAGCAAGACTGGTATTTGCCAGAATGCATATTTATAAGCCATAAAGCTTCTTTGAGAATTTCATATGGACAGATGAGACAAAACTGGAGCTTTTAGGCTAGTCACCTCAGCTCTATGTTGAAAGACAAAGAAATGAACATTGTACCTACTGTTAAACATGAAGGAGGCTTGGTTATGTTTTGCGGTTGTTTTACTGCATCTGGCATAAGGTTTCTTGAATCTGTGCAGGGTACAAGAAGATCTCATGACTATCAAGGCATTCTGAAGAGAAATACACTGCCCATTGTCAGAAAGCTTGGTCTCAGTCATAGGTAATGGATCCTCCAACAGGATAATGACCCAAAACACACTGCTAAAAACATCCAAGAATGGCTAATAGCAAAACATTTGATTATGCTGAGACAGTCTTCTATGGGGCCTTATCTAAATCCTATCTGTGGAATAAGCTGAAACAGGCAGTTTAGAGAAAGCACCCTTCAGACCTATTTTTCATTAGTTCATTTTCAGTAAATTTAAATTTATTATTACATTTGTCATATTCAAGTTATTTCGATTTGGGTGTTTTTTTTTTTCTTTAACGAAAGGGTAACCACAATTTTGCCCATGTGTAAAAAAATTGAACCATTACCACAGCATGGAGAAGGGCATGGCCCCACTGTTTTCAATCTCTTTCTCTGTTCTTGGCACAGTATTCATACAACTGGCATATCTGATGGTTTGGTAGATATGAATACAAGGTCTAATAACCACAATTATTTCTGTGGTGTTGTTAGTCAGCATATTCCTATCAACCTGTATATCTGGGATTGCTCATATATTTAGCCCATGGTAGAATTACCAGTAAACCTCCTAATGACCAGCCCATTTGGGGCATTAATTACCAGTGTTTTTCATTTTATTACTGTCACGTTCCACAAACCTTATTTTTTGGCTGACATGCAGGAAAGCTTTCTTGCTGGACAAGTTGAACTGTTTAATGGCACAGTTTTAAGTTAGACTTTATGAATTATGTAACTTTTTTTCCGTGGGGAGATTCTGCCATTTTTGGGGATATTATTCTTACAGAAATTTATGTATTAACTGTTTGTTAATGTTTTTGAAAATAGAAAATACTGTAAAAATGTACAATAAAAAATCTCAGGCTATGTTTCCACTGCACATGATTAAAGTTGGATTTTTAAGTGTATTCAGTATTTAGAATCCACAAAAATCCGACTAAAATCCTGTGCCTATATACCGCTGTGTAGACATAGCCTTAGAATTAATAGGTATAATTACATTTCAAAAGCCCATAACATTTTTATTTTTGTGCGAGCAGGTTAAAGTTTTCATTGCCATCATTGTGGCACACATATAACTTTTTTTTTTATAACTTATTATGTCATTTGGCATGGTTGGATCATTAAAAAACAGAAATGTTGACATATTTTGTAAGAAAAAATGATTTGTTAATTTTCTTAAACTTTTTGTATTTACCTTTTTCTGTAAACTGAATTGATTTTTTTTACATTTATTTTTATTTTACAGTTCCACTAGGGGACATAAAAATGTGATACACTGCAATAAGAATAGGCCTACATTACTGGCAGATCCAAAGGGTCTTTTGCTAGTCCTCTGGCTGCTATAGTAACCCATTGGGACCCCCACTTACATTCTTGTTGACTGCAGCTTGTGGGGATGTTGTTAAACAGCTTAGCACTCTCTGTCCCTGGCAATGGACACCTGTGCACGTTTTTTTATACAGTACTGGAAACACATGGTTGTAAACAGGTATTGCGGGTATTAATAGGTTAACAGTGAGCAGAGAAGGCGTGACAAAAATCCTGAGGCTCATTAACAACATTGCTTATGTAAAACAGCCCTTTTTTCATATATTAACTAATCTGAGCTCAGCTTTTAATTTTTTAAACTGACCTGGAAAAATGAAGCTCCAATTTGAGAGCGTACTATAGGCAACAAGGCTTTTTCTATTGTTAGATTTTAATAACTGGGGTCCTGTGTGTTATTCTTACTCTTATTTCACATTAAACATATTTTTGTTAAAAAAAACAAATAGTTCTCCAATCGGAGAAGACGTTAAGTCTGAGTAAAACAACGGCGGTCATTCGTTTTGTTTGGAGTTGAGAGGCCAGCCAGCCCATTTAAAGTGGTGATACGAACTGTACATCTGGATAACAGGTCATGTATATTTATATATGAACTATTTGCACAATATATGTTTATGTGAAAATTTTGAAAGTATTAAAAAGAAAAGCAACAAGAGAAAGCGTTATGCAGCATTTTGTGTAAATAAAAATGCTGAAGGTGGGGACCTGCGTTATTGCTGCGGACCTGATCCAATATGTCGGTTGTTAATATATATTAATTGCTTTGAGGACATTTGCTTTGCAGTGCCAAGAATAGAGTAACCTGCCTTGCTGCAGAAAGCTTTAAGAGCTTGGTTTGCCATACAAATGAGCAAAAATTGAAATAAATGATTGTTCTCGATGACCAACAAGGTGAACAGTTATGTTGGATTTTTTTGTCCAGTTGTTGGCTGACAATTTGCTGCTTGGCAAACACGCAACTTGTTTTACTTTTTACATTTTTAAAAAACATTTTTTACCATTTAAGTCGCTCAGTTTAAATGAACATGGTGGCTGATAAAAATCTCATGTATATGACCTACAGTTGTTAAAGACAACCTTTTTGGATTTATTTCCTCAGCTCTTTATTCAAGCTCAAGAGTTTGTCACGGGGTATAGTAGATATGCATATCTACCAAAACGCTAGATGTTATCCACTGTTTGACATATAAGAACCTGAAAAAAATCCAGGTCAGTTACTTGAGTTGTGTGTCTAGAACAAGTGACATTATTGTATGCATATGTTATCGGCAGTTTTTTAGTGTGTCTGTAACTAGGACCAAGCCATAATAATTTAAAGTAAGGGCATGTCCCCACGGCAAGGGTTTTCGGACGTTTTTTCAGCCGATTTGCGGTTTTTCAGACCGCCTGAAAAACCAGCCAAAAATGAGCATAATGGTGCTCTATGCAAAACCTGTGCAGCAGTCCCCACTGCACAGGTTTTGCCGTCGGACGGTTTTGCCGCCGGCGGCCCGCTCAGAAAACATTGTAGAAGCACAATCTTCCGTCCGGTTTCCCGACGGAAGATGTGCTTCTCAATGGGAGGGGGGAGGGCTGTTCTCTGCTCATCGTGGAGAAAATCCGCCCTCCCCCCCGCGCGGCCGTGGGGACGGGCGCAAAACAGGACAAATACCGGCCTGCAAACCGGCCGGTATTTGTCCTGTGCAGTGGGAACGCGCCCTAACACTAAATGTTGTTCAACATAATAATCCAACATGCTATGTAAACAAGAGAAAAGCAAGTGAAAATGCATTCTCTGATTTTATGCTATATTTCAACCCCCAAGAGTGATGTAAATGTTTCAACCACATCACAGCTGGAAACCATAAAACACCCTTTGCTGGACCTCTCTGAACAGTTTTTAACTTTTCATATTATATAAAAAACACAGAAAGCTCTTTGGATATACCCAACATTTAAACATACTGTATGTACCGTAAAAAGTTGTCTTGTTCTATGTTCAAATAGTCTATTTTAAAGGGGTTAAAACAAAAAATCAGTCAAACATGGTGAGGTCAGTCAAAGACATCTTTAATGCCCATTTATAACAAATGACAGTTTTGTTCTCACATGTGGCATAATGTATACTTCATGTTTAAAGGGAATGTAATAAACAATTTCCTGGCACATGTTATTCTTTTTTGTTGCTTTCTTCCATTAGCTGTACATGGATATGTTTCAATGAGGACGTGGTTGACAAAGGTTTGGGATGAGCCAAAAATGTCCTGATTGAACCATATTTGTGTACAGCTGATGAAATAAAGCAGCAGCAAAAAAAGAATGTATTTATCAGGAAACTGTTTATTATTTTGAATATTGTTACCATGTGCACCACAAGCCTTCAGGGTGCTGATTTTGTTTGCAGACAGCTTAAAGGGAATGTATCATTAGAAAATGATCTAATGTTAAAATAATGTTTTTATGTTAAGCTTATTTTTTGGATATTTTTTTAAAAAAAAAATAACGTATACAGTATCTCACAAAAGTGAGTACAACCCTCAAATTTTTGTAAATATTGTATTATATCTATTCATGGGACAACACTGAAGATATGCCACTTTAATACAATGTAAAGTAGTCAGTGTACAGCTTGTATAACAGTGTAGATTTGGTGACCCTTTAAATTATCACACAGCCATCAATGTCTAAACCGTTGGCAACAAAAGTGAGTGCACCACTAAGTGAAAATGGAAAAATTGCCCCAATTTTCCTTTTTCCCTCCTCAATGTAATGTGACTTGTTAGTGAAGGGAGAGCAGGTATGTTGAATTTGGTGTTATCCCTCTCACACTCTCTCATACTGGTCACTGGAAGTCCAACAAGAGGATTCCAGTGGCTGCAACCTGTTAAGCTCTAGTAAACTCTATGCCCAAGAGACTTAAGACAGTGCTGTAAAATAATGGTGGCCACATACTTTTGTTGCCATTGGTTTAGACATTGATGGCTGTTTGTTAAGTTATTTTGAGGGCACACCAAATTTACTCTATTATACAAACTGAACACTGACTACTTTACACAGTTTCAAAGTGTCATAACTTCAGCGTTGTCCCATGAAAAGATTTAATATAATGTTTACAAAGATGTGAGGGGTGTACCCACTTCTGTGGGTGGGGGAAGTAGGGAAGCCGTAGGTTGCTGAAACGTTGAGCTGGCATGGCTGCAATGCGGGTAAGTATGGGCTGGCTTTCCTGGAACGGCTATAGCGTTGGGTTGGTGGTCATTTCCACGTTCAAGGACAGGCTTTTGGCAGGTCTCTGGAGGGCTATAAAAAGCCTGTTACTCCAGGTGATCAGGGGTCATTACCACGTTCAAGGACAGGTTTTTGGCAAGTCTCTGGAGGTCTATAAAAAGCCTGTTATTCCGGGTGATCAAGGGGTGTGGTTTGCAACCTGGTATTGGAGGAACAGGGGAGCTGGTGAGAGGCTCTAACTCCCAAAGGCTTGAGGGAAGCCTGTACGGTGACTGTACAGTATTAGTGGTGCTGGACCATAGGTCCAGACCACGTTAGAGAGGGTCTCATGGTATATTTAGTTAGTTACCGGACAGCCAAGGTTTTTGTCTATGTTTTGGTGTGTTGTTATCTATAAACTGTGCCTTTGGAGGAATAAAACTGGCAGAGGCCAGTGTTGAAGAGAAGCACTGTGGCATATAAAGACATGTTATGATAGGCAGTGTACTGGGAGAGTTGCAGTTCAGTAGCTGTTACATTTATAGTTTAGTAGTTGTGTTGGAGTTCCTGCAGCATAAAAAAAAAAGGTAAAGAGAGGTTATATTCTTGTCATCTTACCCCAGAGAGTTAGTTTTGAGTTGCAGTTGCTAGTTGGCAGTTTAGAGTGTTCCAGTTCCAGCATTAAGAGTTCCCTTGGCAACAAGTTAGCTGTGGACCAGCAACAGGCTATCCCTCTATACCAGGCCAAAAAGTACTCACAAGCTGAGAGAGGCTTCCCCAGCTACAATCAGTTAGAGACTGAGGGAAGTATGAGACAAGAACCAGTAAAGAAAGATACCTGGGTTGCACAGAAGGAAAAAGAAAGCAAGGGTGAGAGAAAATAGGCCTGACTGGGAACACACTTGCCAGGTCCTAAGGGGAACCAGTGCTACCCATGTCTGGTATTGCTGGAGGAGCAATAGCTAGGACTATGGGGACTACAGTCTGTACCCAGGATGGAAGTGGATCTAAAATAGGATGCACTCAGATGATGTGTCACGTCAGAGGAGGTGCAGTGGGCCCTGACTGCCACCCAGCCCACTGTCCCTGCCTACTTGGCGTGCTGCCCTAGGCGGCAGACCCCAGCTGGACGACACCCCCTACGCTGCTAAGTGCAGGGCTGTCAGGGAAACTCAGGGTCCAACAGTCCGGGTCGGTCACAGTACGGGAACTTATATGCCAAGAAACGTAAGCCAAAAGAATGGTCAGACATAAGCCGGGGTCCAAACACGGTCAGGAGCGCAGTACAAAGTGGGAGGCAAAGGCAATGTCAGGAAGCGAGCCGAGGTCAGAAATCAGGAGAGCAAAGACAATAGCAAGGGGAAAACCTTTCTCAGGCAAGGACTAACAGAAATGAGGGAGTTTAAATGAGGTGCCCGGAGCCCGCCCCAGCAGACGATTGGAGCGGCCTCCGGGCCCTCCTATTGGCCAGTGTGACACACCCTCTGACTTGATTAGGAGCTGAGCTGTCACTCCTAAGCTCATCAGCCCGGCCTCTCCCTGGGTGTGTCGACTGACCAGAGGGACTAACCCCTACAGTGCCTTGCTGCTTCACGGCGGAAACGTGCGCTGTGACAACATGTCTAGGTGTAGGTGTTAGGCTTGGAAAAACTCAGGTGTGAAGAGGTATAATGCCTCCATGTATGTGAAACTGTCAAAGAAATATAACCGTATGCTTAAGTGCAGTGAGTAAAGCCTATCAAGACTTTAATTTGCTTGTGTCTCTGTGCTCCTTCTTCACCAGTTGTACTACCACGCCCAGCACACCCCCCAGTGATAAAACAATTGTTGAAGCACCATAAATGGAAGCCTAATGATAAAACACAAACAACTTCTTTTGCGTTAGTCAATAAAACACAACATATTAACGTTAAAACTTGAATGTTATTATTACCTCTGAGAAGTGATAAGGTTTGTGTCTTTAATTTGATTTATTTGAAATGTAACATTTTAGGTTTGCCAGTGACTCTGCCTATTAGCATTATCTGTTAATTAGTTTAATTTCTAAAAATATTGTCAATAAATGTAAGAAATCTTCATGAAACAAAAGCTTGCTCTAAGCCCCTACCACGACTTATACAACACTCAAGAACTGCTTCCATCCATCATCAGGCATACTATGTCAGTAGTTATTGATTATGTAATGCATTCACATTTGATTTACCCATAAGTATTGTGTTTGAGCCTTATAATACAGTACAAATCCATTTGCAAAAAACATGCAATCACACATAATGGTATTTTTATAGGTAAACTCATTGCAGTACATCTCAGTTGTGTTGTACCATGAGATATAAAATTATTTTATTTGTAATAAATACATTAAACTTTTGTCAAATTATTCAGCTTTACAATGAATAAATGTCCAGTGTAAACATCTATCAATATTGTAATGCAGTTTTGAACAAGGTTAAGGATGGGATGAGCTTAATCAATGTGAATTATTTTTTTACTGCCATAACTGAATAAAGCAGAATATTTCATGTCTATAAAAATAAAGTAAAATACAAATCTGATATATGCACATCTTAATGCCATAAACAAGACAAATACAATAATACGGTCTGAATGGAATGTTAGAAATGTAAAAGTGATTGAATACCTAATATAATCATAGAAGACAAATATTTATTTTTACACTTGAAGGTATAAAAAAGCCATTCTAGGCCTCATCCATCAGTTAAAACACTTCATTGAACTCATAAAAAGTATATTGCTTATACCTCATACTTTATCGTTAGACATTTCTGAAATTTTAGATGTTTTATGGAATATGGCAAGCCAAATGTCTGTATATAGGCAGGGCTGGCAATAAGGGGTGGCAGGCTGGGCAACTGCCCAAGGCCTCATTGCCAAAAGGGCACCAGAGAAGCTAGCCAAAGTTAAAGGGGTTTTGTCATCTGGCAATATCCCTTCTGAGGCCAGCTTGTAGCTCGCTATAAGCCAACTTCAGAGAACTTGCACAGTTTTCCCCGTTCATTTCTATGGTTTCAAATATAGCTAAACAAGCATGAATAGCTGTCTTACACATGAGCATTAGCCTGATACCTGTCACGGATGCCCCTGCGACCCTCGTCCTGGGTCGCGGTCGCATCCGTGCCCCGATGCCGAGCGGCACCCCGTCCCTCACGTCGGGTCGGGGGTCCGCTTGCCCCCCTGCCGGTGTCCAAGTCCACTTACCCGGCCACGCTCCTGCTCCATCCGTCTCTATCCTGCCGCGCCTGGCCCCGCTCCCTAGGGCGCGCACGCGCCGGCAGTGAGACATTTAAAGGGACAGTGCACCGGTAATTGGCCATTACCGGACACTGCTCCTATTTAAAGCCGGCCTCTTCCTAGTATCCCTGCCGGATCTTTAGTGCCTGTAGCCTTTAGAGAAAGCGTTCCTGTTCGCCTTGTCCTGATTACCGTGTACCGTGCCTTCTGCCTGTCCTCGACCACGAATCTAGCCGCCTGCCCTGACCCTTTGCCTGTCCCCGACTACGAACCAGAGCCGCCTGTCCTGACCTTCTGCCTGTCCCCGACCACGAGCCTGCCTGACGATTCTGTACCTCGCTACACCTCGGCTGCCGCCGCAAGCAAGTCACGTCAGGGGTAGCGACCTGGTAGACTCCTGCCGCAGCAAGTCCATCCCGCTTTGCAGCGGGCTCTGGTGAAAACCGGGACCTACTTAGATTCCGCTCCCTGGCGTGGCTTACGCCATCGCTTGCGGTGGTCCAGAGGATCCACTACCTCCGACCGTTACAGTAAGATCCGGCCATGGATCCCGCCAAGGTGTCTTTACCGAGCATCTCCAACATCACCACCGTCGTGGTCAAGCAATCAAAACAGATCGCGCAGCAAGCGCAGCAGCTTGAGCAGCTCTCCTCTATGATACCGCAGCTCATCGCCACTCAGCAGTTGGCTGCAGTGGTTTCTCCCGTGGCAGTCACTCCAGTCGGCCCCAAGCTCTGGTTGTCCATGCCAACAAAGTTTGACGGGGACCCAAAGGCCTGCAGGGGCTTCATCACCCAGTGCTCCCTTCATGTGGAACTTATGGCTGGTCAGTTCCCTTCGGAAAGATCCAAGGTGGCCTTCGTGGTCAGTCTTCTCTCTGGGAAAGCCCTGGTCTGGGCAACTCCACTCTGGGAACAAGGCAATCCGGTCACAGCTGATCTGGTGACATTCCTACAGGAGTTCCGCAGTGTCTTCGAAGAGCCTGCCCGCGCTTCGTCTGCTGAAACCGCCTTGTTGAACCTGCAGCAGGGGAACTCCTCCGTGGGTGACTACTCCGTGCAATTCCGCACACTAGCATCGGAGTTGGCTTGGAACGATGCTGCATTGTGCGCCACGTTCAAGAAAGGCCTCTCCAGCCAGATTAAGGATGCCCTCTCCACCCGGGATCCGCCATCTTCATTAAGTGAACTCATCCATCTGGCAACTCGGATTGATATCTGTTTCTCGGAGAGACGTGAGGAGCTCCGCCAAGAGCAGGAACCAGTCCGAACACGCCGTCTACCTCATCTTGCACCGGTGTTTCTACGGCCTCCACAGCCTCCTTCCCAGCCAGCCGTGGAAGAGGCCATGCAAGTGGATAGAGCCCACCTGACTCCGCAGGAACTTAACCGACGGCGTAAGGAGAACCTATGTCTCTACTGCGGCAGCCCTGAACATTTCCTCAGGGGTTGCCTGCTCCGTCCACGGCGTCCGGGAGAACGAGCGCACCTAGGCTATGTGGGAGAGGCGTCCCTAGGGGTGTGCAGTCTCTCTCCTCATCTGAACATACCCGTCCTGGTCAGCACTGAAACTGGGATCCACTTTCAAGCTTCAGCGTTCTTGGACTCTGGTTCGGCTGGAAACTTCTTGGATGCTACCCTGGTGTCTCAACACAATCTCCTCGTGGTTCCCCTGGAGAAACCTCTGGCCATCTCCTCCGTCAGTGGGGAGATCCTCAGCGATCCAGTCCGTTACCGTACTGAGCCATTGTCCCTTCAAGTAGGGGCACTTCATAAAAAGAGTCTTACGTTCTATGTGTTACCCCGGTCTTCCTCGTCCATCCTTCTGGGTCTTCCGTGGCTGCAGCGCCATGCCCCGGTGCTCGACTGGCAGACGGGCGAAGTGTTGCGATGGGGGCCAGAGTGTCGGTCTCGCTGTTTGGTGGCACCTCGCCCGCTGCTTACCGCTTCTCCGGTACTGTCTAAACCTCTAGCGGGTCTTCCTGCGCCATATTAAGAGTATGCTGACGTCTTTTCCGAGAAGCAAGCGGAGACCTTGCCGCCACATCGTCCATATGATTGCCCGATTGACTTACTGCCCGGTACCAGTCCTCCTCGGGGCAGAGTCTATCCCTTATCCGTTCCTGAGACACAAGCCATGTCGGAGTACATACGGGAGAATCTCCAGAGGGCAAGCAAATGCACGGACGTGCAAATCGGCTTCATGATGAGGAGGAACGAGAGTTCAGCGTGATAAGTGGTATGGATAAAATCCAATCAATTTATTTAAATTTCTTTAAAACATGTCAAAAATTTGAGAAAAAAGGTGCTAGGATGAGGATGGCTTAGCATAACAGGTAAGTAGCAGCTATGGCATGGCACAAACAGCCGACGCGTTTCGGGAATTAATCCCTTATTCTTAGTTCCATTGTGCATGTGGGGGGAAGGGCAGGATGTGGCTTAAATAGTACATCGTCAGCACCGCCCCCATAGCCTAAACAAATAGCCATATTGGTAAAACAGTGCTTTTAAAAACATACATATATATACAATTAGCAACAAATTTATCAAGAATCTATTGATGATAACGGAATAGCTGATAGAAACATGTATGCAAGAATAGATGCAAAAATGAATACATATATTTAAGGCTTGTTAATAGTGATACGTAATGTCTTGTTGGGTATTTAACCCGAAAGGTACGCGGGTGGATAACTGAAAGATCCACCACGCTTCCCTTGAGAGGAGTTTCTTTTGCAGACTACCCCCCCTTGGTGGACGCACCACCTTTTCAATGCCAACAACTGTAAGTGAAGAAACATTCCCCACATGTACAGCGGAGAAATGTCTCGTTACTGCAGAAGACTTGAAAGATACCGGACGGATGGCATCCGAAAGGGGTCTCCGTACTCTAATTTTTAAAGGGCCGGTGATACAACCGACGTATTGTAAGTTGCAGATAGTGCAGCTAATAAGATAAATCACATATTTGCTATTGCAATTAATGTGTGACTGTATTTCAAATCTTTTCCCATTACTAGCTGAACTAAATGAAGTAGTTTTGTTGACAAAATTACAGGCGGTACATATTGTGTGTCCGCATTTAAAAAAACCTTGTGTATCAATCTCCAGAAGGGGTTTATACGAAAGTCCTCCTCCCCCGCGGGGGCGGGATTCTTCTTCGTGGAAAAGAAGGACGGTACCTTGCGGCCCTGCATCGATTACCGGGGTCTTAACAAGATCACGGTGAAAAACCGGTACCCTCTGCCGTTGATCACAGAGCTCTTTAACCATCTACGGGGTGCCAAGATCTTCTCCAAGCTGGATTTGAGAGGGGCCTACAATTTAGTCCGAATCCGCAAGGGCGACGAGTGGAAGATGGCCTTTAACACCAGGGACGGGCACTTTGAGTACCTGGTCATGCCTTTTGGACTGTGTGATGCGCCGGCCGTCTTCCAGGAGTTTGTGAATGACATCTTCAGGGATCTCCTCTATACCTGTGTCGTGGTCTACCTGGACGACATCTTGATATACTCTCCTGATCTTGAGACTCATCGCCTCCACGTACGCCAAGTGCTGCAGCGCCTACGAGCTAACCACCTGTATGCCAAGCTAGGGAAGAGCCTCTTCCATCAAGTCAAGCTTCCATTTCTGGGCTATATCATCTCGGACCAAGGTCTACGGATGGACCCAGCCAAGTTGTCGGCCGTATTGCAATGGCCACGCCCAGTGGGCCTTCGGGCCATACAGCGGTTCCTGGGTTTCTGCAATTTTTACCGGCAGTTCATTCCGCACTTCTCCACGCTGGTGGCTCCCATTGTAGCTCTTACGAAGAAAAACGCTAATCCACGCAGCTGGCCTTCCGAGGCCGAGGAAGCGTTTTCCAAACTAAAGACTGCCTTTGCCACCGCGTCCATCCTGTCGCGACCGGACCCCGCAAAACCCTTCTCGCTTGAAGTAGAAGCCTCGTCGGTGGGAGCTGGAGCTGTCCTCACGCAAAAGGGGCCCACAGGCAAAACGGTCAATTGTGGCTTCTTTTCTAAGTCTTTTTCACAGGCGGAGAAAAATTACACCATCGGAGACCGGGAATTATTAGCCATAAAACTGGTTCTGGAGGAATGGCGATATCTGCTGGAAGGTGCCCGGCATCCCATTTGTATCTACTCGGATCACAAGAACCTCCAGTACCTCCAGACGGCCCAGCGACTCAACCCACGCCAAGCTAGGTGGTCGCTTTTCTTCTCCTGCATTAATTTCCAGATTTACTTCCGCCCTGCCGAAAAGAACGTGAAGGCTGATGCCCTTTCCCGTGCCTCCGATGTGGTGGGTGAAGAAGCGATCCCAGAGCACATAATCCCCCCGGAACGCCTTATCTCCGCAGCCCCTGTCGACCTCCGGAACGTCCCGCCGGGGAAGACATATGTCCGTCCTGCGCTCCGTAGGCGTATCCTGAAGTGGGGACACTGCTCGCTGGTGGCCGGGCATCCCGGTGCTCGCAAGACGTTTCTCCTGATCTCCCGGTTCTATTGGTGGCAGGACCTCGCTAAGGATGTCAAGGAGTTCGTCCAGGCGTGTACCTCCTGTGCCCGCAACAAGGCTCCTCGTCACAAGCCGGCGGGGCTCTTGCACCCACTGCCCATCCCTACGCAACCATGGACTCACGTGGCAATGGACTTCATAACCGATCTACCCCCTTCCGGTAATACCGTTGTTTGGGTGGTCACAGATCGGTTTTCCAAAATGGTATATTGTGTCCCTTTGCCAGGCCTGCCTTCTGCCCCGCGCCTGGCTGAGCTATTTTTTCTCCACATTTTTCGTCTGCACGGTCTCCCTCTGCAAATCGTCTCGGATCGGGGGGTGCAGTTCGTTTCTAAATTCTGGCGGGCCCTTTGTTCTCAACTCCAGGTGAAGCTTGACTTCTCCTCAGCTTACCACCCCCAGACGAATGGCCAGGAGGAGAGAGTTAATCAGGGTCTGGGATGTTACCTGCGCCATTTTGTATCGCTCGGCAAGATGACTGGGCCAACTTACTTCCATGGGCGGAATTTTCATATAATTCCCTAGAGTCAGAGTCCGCGGGTGCCTCTCCCTTCTACGTTGTGTACGCCATTCATCCCCGCCCACCTCTCCCGCTGGCATTCTTGTCTGAGGTCCCAGCTGCTGACACTTTGGTCCAGGACATGAGGACCATCTGGTCCCTGACCCGCCAATCTCTGCTCCGTGCGTCAGGGCGCATGAAGGCGCAAGCAGATAAAAGAAGAATCCCTCCTCCTGTCTTCTCCCCAGGTGACAAGGTGTGGCTGTCGGCAAAATATGTCCGCCTCAAATTCCCAACCTACAAACTGGGATCCCGCTTTGTAGGACCTTTCGAGGTCCTTAAGCGCATAAACCCGGTGGCCTATAAACTCCGGCTCTCTCCTACTATGCATATCCCGAACTCCTTTCATGTCTCGCTACTAAGACCCCTGGTCCTTAATCGTTTCGCTTGGAAGGCTGTCCCTCCTCCGTCTGTGGCTGATGCCTCTAATGTCTTTGTGGTCAAGGAAATCTTGGGTATGAGGAGGACTAGAGGGAAACGATATTTTCTCGTTGACTGGAAGGGGTTCGGGCCCGAGGAAAGGTCTTGGGAGCCGGAGGAGAACATTCTGGACCGCAGCATCATCCAGAGATTCCTCCACTCCAGAAAGAGGGAGGGGCCAAAGGGGGGATACTGTCACGGATGCCCCTGCGACCCTCGTCCCGGGTCGCGGGCGTATACGTGCCCCGATGCCGAGCGGCGCCCCGTCCCTCACGTCGGGTCGAGGGTCCGCTCGCCCCTCTGCCGGTGTCCAGGTCCTCTTACCCTGCCATGCTCCTGCTCTGTCTGTCTCTGTCCCGCGGCGCGTGCGGCCCCACTCCCTAGGGCGCGCGCTAGCAGTGTTAAATTTAAATGGACAGTGCACCGGTAATTGACCATTGGCGGACACTGCTCTTATTTAAAGCTGGCCTCTTCCTGGTATCCCTGCCGGATCTTTAGTGCCTGTAGCCTTTAGTGAAAGCGTTCCTGTTTGCCTTGTCCTGGTTACCGTGTACCGTTCCTTCGGCCTGTCCTCGACCATGAATCTAGCCGCCTGCCCCGACCCTTTTGCCTGTCCACGTCTACGAACCAGAGCCGCCTGTCCTGACCTTCTGCCTGTCCCCGACCACTAGCCTGCCTGACGATTCTGTACCTCGCTACACCTCGGCTGCCGCCACAAGCAAGTCACGTCAGGGGTAGCGACCTGGTACACTCCCGCTTTGTGGCGGGCTCTGGTGAAAATCGGGACCTACTTAGATTCCGCTCCCTGGCGTGGCTTACACCATCGCTTGCGGTGGTCCAGAGGATCCACTACCTCCGACCGTTAAAATACCTAACTAATGTGTAAGACTCACTTTTACTGCAAGATCCTAGGGCAATATTTATTTAGCAGATGTACCACTAGACCACTAGTTTTCTTGTAAAGAGCAATTGCCAGTTAATAACCACTTACCACTTGACCTCAAAGCTACTACAGCGCCACAGTAAATTGGATAAGTACATTATTTTTAAGTACATAAAGGACAGCATGTATGAACGGGGCTGCGCCAGATATTTGCCGTCTTTTCAGCCCGATATCAGATGCAGCCCCATTCGCTTCACTCAAATCCCTCCCGTATGCCATTATCAGGCGCATTACATAACGCCCGTGGACCTTTGCAATATATCCGATCTTGGGGTGTGTGCGGGAGTCGGGGCGTACTAGAACCGTAGCAAAGCTATAAATCTATAGCTTTGCTACGGCATTCCTAGGTGCATTACAGCAGAAACAGGTATACCATTTTCAAAGTGGTATACCTGAGCCAGAAATGTCGCTCTAGCGCTAGAATGCTCCTGATTTATGACCCGCTGTAGAGCTGGTTCATAAACCAGGCGCATTCTAGGCTATTATGCACATGAAATTTGGCGTTTACTCCCCAAACTTCATACATGCCGCCTTTTATGTGTTTGTCAGTAATACCAGTGCAATATGCAGGTATACATTGTCATTTATTGCTCCCTTTCCTCCTGACTTACATCTGTGATGAAAAGTTACTAGTAATTAACATTGCTACCAAAAATGTATTACAGGCACCGACCTACCTGTAGAAATATCTGCTGAGCAGGTGGTTTACCGGCTAGGTGGCAACCCTAGAGCCTTACTGATCAGACATTTATGGCTGTCAATATGCCAGAAATGTCTAAGATGGGAATACGCCTATAAATTATGTAGATTCTGTGTTCAATGGTTTAAATGTTTTTAATATGTTTTTATGTGCTCAGGTTGTGGGTTCTGTTCTGGCTTGAAACCTGTGCCTGCAGGGACTGTAGTGCTGACACCACTGTCCTTCATCGGCCATTTTACGTTAGCTTCCTTTTTCCTGGGAAAAGCCAGTTGTCTGAGAGCCCTGTCTATTGGAGCATTGTAGCACTGTAATGCTTGCTGTGATATCTACTATGTAAGGTAGGGTAGACATTTTAATGCTTTACTTTGGAACTATTTTAGTGTATTTAAGCACTGGATTAGTAGTAGAGTTCAGCAGCAGCAGTATAATAGCAGTGACCAGAAGGAACAGCTTGGGCCCAATCAAGTGAGATTGCCAGCATCTGGGGGTGGCTTTTAATTCCTTAACGACCGCCCGCTGACTTTAGACGTCGGCTGGTGCGGGTCGTTCGTCTGCAGCGACGTCTTTAGACGTCGCTGCAAACACCGGAGTTTGCAGCGCCCGGGCGCCGCAACTGCGCTGAGATCGGGGCTGTATTACACAGCCCTGATCCCAGAGCATCCCTTGCAAGCATCGGGGAGCAGAGGTAACCTCCGCATCCTGGTGCTTTAACCCTTTGATTACGGCGCTGCGTTACCGCAGCGCAATCAAAGGGTTTCCTCTGCTCTGTCGGGTGATCGGATCACTCGGTCACCCGACAGAGCCCGGGGAACGGCTGCACAGTCAGCCCTGGGGACCTGGAATGGCCCCAGAGCTGTCTGTGTATGAAGCCAGTGACTAAGACACACTGTGTGGTGTCCTGATCACTGCCTGTGTCAAAGTGACACAGATTAGAATGTATTAGCATATATGAATATGCTAATACATTACTAAGTGTTTAAAAAAAAAAAAAAAAAAAGTAACACAGTTCCCCCTTCATGGGATTTAAAAAAAAAAGTAAAAAAGAAACAGAACAAGTGTAAAAAAATGAATAAAAAAATAAATAATAAAAATAAAATAAATATTAAATCACAAATAATTGTGCATACATTACACACACACAAAAAAACCTACACATATTAGGTATCCACACAACCATAATAACCTGTAGAATTAATCTAACAAGTTATTAAGTGTAAAATGTGAATGGTGTAAAAAAAATTGTAAAAAAAACTAAAAAAACAATTCTGCAATTATTTATAAGCAAATTTAAACTATTCCCCCATAAAGTACAACTTGTCTCGAATAAAACGAGGCCTCATACAACTGTGTCATTGAAAAAATAAAAAAGTTACAACTGTTGAAACTCAAGGAGGCAAAAACAAAAAAAAATTCTGGTCATTAACTACTTTTCAAGTGTTCGGCTTAAGGGGTTAAAGAGACTCAGCCCAAGAAAGGCAGACACCCCAATAGTTTTGAATAGTTTTGTGCCACCATAGCAGATTATTTGAAGTGATTAAGGTCTGAAATCTGCATAGTCTTCAGAGAAGAACAAAGGGAGAAAGATGTCCACTTCTTGGAGGTATCTGCATAGAAAGCCTGCAGGACACATGCATCAATTATGGAATTGGAACCATGATTTGTTTCTTGTGCAAGCAGACTGTGTGGCTTACTTTTCCAGATGCAGTTACTAATGCTGGAAGAACAGTGTATTGTGAGCTGTAAGTTGTAAACCACTGAGCCTAATTTGGGCCTTAAAGCCCCCCCTGTTGCCAGAGTGTTTCAACTTGGAGGTAAGCAATTTCAAGAACTAGTAGGAAAGAAGGACACTCGTAACACGAGTGAAATTAGGAGTTCCCGTGGCGCTTTCAGGGGCAAAAACAATTCAAAGAAAAGCCAACTTATTATCAAGCTGGTTTATTAACCCCTTAAGGAGCCGGCGTTTTTTTTTTGTTGACACGTTCGTTTTTCCCTCCTTGCCTTCTGAAAGCCATAACTTCTTTATTTTTCCACCTACATAGACACATGAGGGCTTTTATTTTGCGGGAAAATATGTACTTTCTAATGGTGTTTTTCACTATACTATAGAATATACTGGGAAACCGCAAAAAAAATTCCAAGTGGGACAAATTGTGAAAAAAAATGTATTTTCGCCATGTTTGCGGGGGTTTTGCTTTTTACGGCGTTTTAATCTTCGGTAAATATAATGTGTTATCTGTATTCTTCAGATTGTTACGCATCCGGCAATACCAAACATGTAGGGTTTCCGTTATGTTCTGGTACCGTAAAAAAATTCAAAACATTTTCTATTTTTGAAATTTGCGCCACGGCGCCATTTTGTGCGACCAATAACTTTTTTGTACTAAGACTTACGGACGTCTGTGAGGGGGCATTTTTTGCGGGCTGAAGTGTACTTTTTATCGCTAGCGTTTGGAATGCATGTGACTTTTTTGATCATTTTTATTCCATTTTTTGAGTGACATAAAATGACCAAAAAACGCAATTTTGGCGTTTGGAATTTTTTTTCTTCTTCGGTGTTCAGCGTACAGGATAAATGATGTTATATTTTTATAGATCGGACTTTTTCGGACGCGGCGATACTAAATATGTTTAACTTTTTTATTATTTTAATGATTTTATTTGTAAAATGGGGAAAGAGGGTTGATTTGAACTTTTAATACTTTTTTTTTTTTGTACTTTAAAACTTTATTTATTTTTTTTTTTTACTGTAACATTGAGGCCACCTGTGGTACTTGACCACTAGGTGGCGCGATTGTTAATACAACCTAATGCATTGCATAGGCAACGCAGTAGGGTGTACAAAGATGGCGGTTTCCCCACTTCCTGTCTGCGGACGGACGTGGGGCAAACCGGCCAGGGTAAGTGATGGGAGCCTTCACAAGGCTCCCCAACACAATGCCCGGTGATCGGATCGGCGCAGCATAGCTGCGCTGATGCCGATCACCGCAACGATCGGTGCGCGGCACCGATCAGCGTTAATTCAGACGCCGCGGCCATCTTTGCCGCGGTGTCTGATGGGTAAAACAGCGCCAGCGGGCGGAGCCACCCGCCGGCGCTGTTACTGCCGGGTGTTAGCGGCGATTTGCCGCTAACACCCGCCGGCTGTGCGGGGGGGTCGCGGAGCGATCCCCCTGCAAAGCCCCTTAGCGGCCCTGGGACGTACTGATACGCCCAAGGTCGTTAAGGGGTTAAAGTAAATATAAAACAGGGAAGCTACGCGTTTCGCAGGGACTCTACCCTGTGAGCTGTACCATACCTGTACAGCTTTAAAAGGTGAGCGTGATTCTAATTCATTTAAAGTCGCACCCTGTGTTGTAAAGCTGTAACGCACATTGCGCTGTGTGTCTGCTCTTCTGCTCTTCTGTCCCTGAAGAACTTCGTTGGTGGAGCCCGGGATATTTGAAAACAATTTCAAAAACTGGGATCTGTTCTGTCTTGTAAATCACAGCTCCTGATCCTGATCCAAAGGAGAAATTTCAGGAATATACTTTTTAGGTTAGAGTGCTCTTATGCCGGAGAATAAGCTTCAGATTTTCCACTGCAAATTTCTGGGTTGAAACTTTATAGCATATTACAGAGGTAGCAACGTGGAAGACATTTTAAAAAATCTTATCAACACACTGAACAAAAATAATTGATGTGGAATCTGTGGAAATTGACCTGTTGAAGATTCTTGTGGATTTTTCCATTTATTGGGGAAGTAAAAAATATTTTGCTCTGGAAACACTGCAGGTTCACCCATTGATAATCTATTAATTTTTTTTTTTGTTACCATTTACATATTCAATACTAAAAATATGAAATCAGAAGTACAAAGAGACGTATGGAAAAGCTGCACTCCCAAAAAATTCTTTGTTGACACAATAAATTAATATAAAGGCAAAAAGGCTGCACACCAATAGATCACAAATTCTCTTCAAAACTTTATTGAGTAACAAACATATTCATCTGGATTCATTAATACAGGATCATAAACTTTTATCAGTTTTTTCTCTCCAATTAGGACAAATCATCAGTTAAATAGCTTCATATAATGTGTACGTTTCGGTCCTTAATCGGACCTTTTTCAACCGAATCTTCAACAAATCCGGCTTCATACACACACATGGATAAGCATTGACAGGTACAATAGAGAATAATGACTTGAAAAAGAGAACAAAATTTGTTGAAGATTATGATCCTGTATTAATGAAGCCAGATGAATATGTTTGTTACTCAATAAAGTTTTGAAGAGATTTTGTGATATATTGGTGTGCAGCCTTTTTGCCTTTACATTGAGAATATTTTTGGCTTGCACCCTTCTTTTTTCCTTTATGAGTGCCAAAGACAATTTTCTTAAAAAATTGACACAATAAATTAAGACGTGTCTTAATTTATTGTGTCGATTAATATTTTTTTTGTTAGTGCAGGTTTTTTTTGTACATTTCTTTGTACTTCTGGTTTCATATAGGTTTAGCATACAGCTTCCACTCCAACTATATAATTAGTGGTGCCCGCTTTTCTATTTACATGTTCAATAATAAAAATATCCAGTGGAAAATCTGCAACTAATCTTCACCCAAGTCCACACGATCCAGTATTTTTATCCCACATGATAGAGAGTGTTCAAGAAACTGATACACGATTACTCTGTGCTGCTAGGAGTCTCTATTTCTTCTTAAGAGAAGTGTTAGGTTTGGTTCACATCTGCATTGGAGGATCCGTGACATGTTTCCTCTGGAATGATGTAAAAGATAGCACTATTTTTTCAGTGTAAAAAACAGACACCACAGGGGATACCAAACAGACCTAATGTACTCAGTGGGGTCTGTCGGGTGCCATTGGTATCCATTGTAAAACACATCCTTCTGTGTTCGTTTGCAGCTGTGCGACAGAGGTTCCAAACGAAACCTCTGACACAGATGTGAACCAAGCCTTATTGCCGGGTTTATAAACTGTTTTTGAAAGGAAAGAGTTTCATGTTCTTACTAAAACATGGCTTAAAGGCAATTTAAACCCTTCCTGATAGCTGCTCATATTTTTATGGCTCTTCTTTTTTTTTCCTCCCCACCTTCTCAGAGCCATAACGTTTTTATTTTTTTCATCTACATAGACATATGAGGGCTTTTTTGTGTGGGACAAGATGAACTTTCTAACGTTGCCATTGACTGTACCATAGAATGTTCTGGGAAACCAAAAGAAATTCTAAGTGGGGTGAAATATAAAAAAAACGCACCTGTATCATGTTTGCAGGAGGTTTTTTTTATTTTTTTAAATGAAAATGCTCTTTGTATTCTGCAGAGCAACGATTATGGTGATACCAAATATATGGGGTTTTTGATATAATTTAGTACTTTTACAAAAATCAAAACATTCTCTATTTTTTTTTTATTTTGTGCTGTAGCACCATTTTCTGCAACCAATAAGCTTTTTTGTTTTTCCAAAGTGGCATTTTTATTGCTATTATTTTGAGATAAATGTGACTTTTTGATCAGTTATTATTCCAATGTTTTGGGAATGTGAAATGACCCAAAAACCACAATCTTGGTGTTTAGATTTTTTTTTTTAGTTCAGTGTACGGGATAAATAATGTTATATTTTAATAGATCAGAATTTTACGGAAACAACAATACCAGTTATGTGTCACTTTTTCTTTTTTTCTTTGTAAAGTGGCAAGAGGGAGGTGATTTTGAACTTTTATTACTTGTAAATTGAGTCCCTCTAAGGTACTTGACAACTAGTGGGCTCAATTGCTTATGCACCCTTCTGCATTATATAAGTAATACAGAAGGGTTTTATCAAGATGGCGATTACTTCCTGCCTGGGGTAGGAAGTAATAGAAAGTTAACATGGCGGCTATGGAAGCTTTCATTAGGCTTCCAGCTGCCATGATAACAGTGGCTAGGATTGACATGGCATCTAAATGGTTAAACAGCAGGGACTGAAGTCGTCTCAAATCAATGCTGTTAGTGGCTGGTGTTAGCTGTAATAATCAGCCAGCACCCGCCGCTTATGGAGTGGACTCACTGTGTGATCCAGCTCCATAGATCCTCACCTACAATAGAACGCACCTACATGTCCATTGTTTGTAAGGGGTTAATCACCATTTAGAAATTTATGAATGGGCTTCTTGGATACCTGCACCTGTAACCTTGACAAAGAGGCATGTAAGCAGGGTGAATAGTGATGGTGGCAAATTGTGAACGACCCTGTGTCTAAAAGGTATATCTGTTGCATCTCAATTATGTGAATGTTGCACTTATTCTGTGCTAATGTCAAATGTTAGTTTCTAGATAGTTGACAATATGAAGGCAGGGAATTCCTGGCCTAATGTAGCATGATATGGTAATTAGGGAGCAGAAGCTAGTATAGAAAGCCTTGTAGTAGCAGATGATTGTGTAGATGTTAAGTTGCATCACATTTTGTGGGTGGAGCACTAAAGTTTACATGAAACAGACCAGTTTCCCACCAAAGAGTTCTGTTTTCTAGTCTGGGTGTGCTGTAGCCTATATCTCCGCTGGCTGCTGGATTAATGGTGGAAATATGGTTCTACATAACTATTAGCTGACAGGAGAGTCATGGACCGCTGTCTACTGACCATGCTGAACCTGTTAAGACTTGCTGACTGGGTCATGAAAGAAGCCGTGTGCCACATGGTGATGGATTCTGAAACAGGCCTGCATTTGCATTACAGACGGCTGTGGCAAGCGGCCAGTAAGTGTACTAGGTGGTGAGCGTCTACTCTAGTGTCAAAGTGTCAAAGGATAAGCTTGCTGAATAACCTCAGCAGTAACAGATGATATGGATATTACATCTTCCAGAAAATCTATAGTTCTATGAAGATGATTAAAAGTTTGCAGTTTTTAAAACATGACTGACAAGCTGCTCCTCTGTAGGCAGTATATTATGCTGAGAGAGCTGCACTTCCTTATCACCTTCCCCCAAAAGATTCTGCTTATTCCTTCTCCCACAGTATTATGGCTTATGACTGTTTGTTCCCCATAAGTATAAACATGGCTACTTGTTGCTTTAGCTTTAAAAGGTCATATTCAGCACTTTTTGGCAGTAAACTTTTTGTCATGCGTAGTTCTAGCAATGACTTAAAAATAATAGAAGGCGTGTTCTTATTAATTATTATCGAATCAAAATGTGATTATTATTGCTCACATGGTGATTTTATTGTCTTGTCCAATAGAGAGATACTTTCTGTTTTCATAATGGCACTCCTACAATTCTATGATATAGAAACTCTTGCACATCTTTAATGAGGAGAGGAAGAAGGAATCTGAATCTGTATGATATCAGGTGGCATTTTTCTCGGCTACACATGAATTTGGAAACCAGCACAACGAGGGTTAAAGGGAATTCTCAGCCGTACCACAGGCAAGAAACCGTGACATTAAAGGGGTTTTATCATTTCATTAAATGGTCTTCAGAATAAGGGGACAGTGAAAACAAGCAACTTTGCAATTGGATGTCATTAGCAAAGCTGTCTTGTATTCACAGTATTCCTTATCTTGTGTTTTTGTTTACACTGATATCCAGTGCTGGTCGGATCCCTCTGGATCCCTCCTCCTTGCATTTCACTAGCTGAGAGCTCATTTACATTCTGTACAGCCCCTGGTCGTATTCATGGAGTGAGCATTCCTGTGTCTCTCACTCAGGGACCGGCACATTTTCACTTTACACAGCCAGAAGAAACAGAATTACACTGAAGGGCTTACACAATCAGGAAACAGCACAATTTGTGTCGATCCCTGCCTGACTCAGAGTTAGGGGCCGTAGCATTTTCTCTCTCCACACCCAGCAGAAACAGACTGCAGCAGATTCTAACATGAGAAAACATAACAGTTTTGTCCCAGTGCCTAACTCTCCTGCATAGAACGAGATATGTGCCGTTCATAGAGCTGTAACACATTAACTGTAACACATCTCCAGCTGTGAGAGGAGAAGAGTGCTCAGTCTAGATTGAGTGCAGCCTGTGGTATGTATACAGCTCTTACAAAATAAGACTGATAGGGAGAGACACAGAGACATGTGGACTCAGAGAGGGGGGGGGGGGGATCTCGGGAGAACGCAGGAATAGTGAAGGGGGGGGTGATGTCACCAAGCTGGGAGGGGAAGAAACGCCCCTGCATTTCTGGAGTTTAGAAGCTGAGAGCAGTATGAATCAGCCGAACTAAGGAAGCGATACATCCCCTTTAATGCTTATTGTGTGGATATCTTGAGAAACTACCAAACATAGATGCCTTGTTAAAAGCACAAACTGTGTGAGTGGAGCATTGCGGCACCATCTTGGTGGTCAACACTAAACATCTCGCCTTACCAACTGATACCCATAGGGTATGGTATGAAAGTGTTTTTTGTGCGATTATAAATGTGTTTTTGGCACATTATGGAACTTAGGCGCATTAGTGTAGTGTGCTGGAAAGTTGCTGGCTGGGTGCAGGGAGGGGCTCAGATCAGTCTGTGTCAGGGCTTCATGGAATAAAGCAAGCAGCCTAAAGTCTGGTCTAAGTTCATACATTACAATTAGTAATGTGCCAAACATGTATAAAGGCTATAGATAGGCTGGAAATAAAAGAAAAGTCTTTAGAATAGCATGTCAGTGAATAGAAACTATGGTACTGATCTTGCTTGGTGGACCACAGGTCCCAGCAATACCTGTGGTGTGCTGGCTGTATGTAGAATAAAGGGTGAGAGCAGCAAAAATAAATTTCAAATTTAATGTAGTAAAATTAAAAGTTTAAAAATCTGAACAACAACATCAGTGGGTTATTTAATGTAGAGCTAGTTTTAGAGTCTAGTAATTTTAAATGCAGTTTATAGGAGATATTTTTATATTTTTGGGATATACATTTTTATATTAATGTTATATGATAAAAAAATTTATTAAATTTAAATAATTTAATTTTATATACTGTGATAATTATCAGAAATTACTTTTTGTTATTGTACTGGTGTAAGTTGAGAAATAAGGGACATTTTTTGCCCTAATGGCAAATCTAGTTTCACTTCGACTCCACATTGAAATAGGTCTGCCTGTTCGAGCAGTGATGCGCCTGGTTTTGCTGAACCACATTCATATATGTGTCTAATATTAAGAGTGTGGTGCGACATGCCCCCAGAATGCCCCCAAAACGCCCCCTCATGTTAGGTGCATTAGAAAGTGTCGAGTTTTATGAACAATGCGTCTAACACATTCATTAGACGTATTAGACATCGTAGCCGGCTCACTTAGTCGCATTTTACGCCAGAAAAGGGTGAAAAACCCGATCATACATGTCTCCCTTAATGTAGTAAAAATGAAATTTTAAAATCTGAACAACGTCATCAGTGGGTTATTTAAATTACTTTTTATTATTGTAATGGTGTAAGTTGAGAAATAATGGATATTTTTTCCCCTAATAGCAAATCTAGCTCCACTTCCACTCCTCAGGCTCAGGCAGACCACATTGAAATAGGTCTGCCTGTTCGAGTAGTAATGCGCCTAGTTTTGCTGACCCACATTCATATATGTGTCTAATAATACGAGTGTGGTGTGACATGCCCCAAGAACGCCCCCTCATGTTAGGCACATTAAAAAGTGTTGAGTCTTGCACCTAACACATGTGTTTGGCATATCATACATCACACCCTGCTCATGTTTGGCACATTTAACGCCCTGCGAAAACCCCTGTCATACATGTCTCCCTAGATTTCTAGATATGGGACATTGATTCCAAAATTTATTTTGCCATAATTAGCAATTAACATTCACCTCACAGGGTTTTTGCTTTCCTTTGGATCATCATGGAAGCATAATTAGGGTATGCTCACACAGTGTGTTTGATCTGTTTTTGGATCTGTTTTGGATCCATAAGCGCTGCGTAAATCGCATCCTAAACGCATCCAACACGCAGGTGCGTGTTTGGATGTGTTTTGGTTTCAGCAGGATTGCACCCTATAGTTTAAAGTGGGACGTCTGCTGCATCTTTTGGATTAAGAAATGACATGTCAGTTCTTTGAATGGATCCAAAAGACGTACCAGAAAGACGCATGTAAACACATATCGGAGATCACTCGTCTGAACGCTGATGCGGGTTTTACATTGAAATCAATGTACAATCAGATGCGTATTTGGCTCCGTTTAGGGTCTGAAACACGGATCCAAATATGCATCTCGAATAATGAAAGGCGAGTTCTGATTGGTTGCTATGGCAACAAAGAAAGTTTTAAGGTGCTTTAACATGGTGCGGTTTCGGAACTACGCTCCAATTAAACTGCCTTTATTACCGGCAAGCTTCTTCCAGTTCTCTAAATTGTTTGGAAAGGTGTTATAAGTAAGTAATCAATTACAGTGTTGGAAGTCTTGTGGATTGCAAACACACTAATTATTACTCACTTTCCAAACAGTTTAGATAAGTGAAAAAGGCTTACTGGTAATAAAGGCACATAATTGGAGCACAGTACTACGAGTGAAAAAATGCACCAAAACCGCACGATGTACAAGCACCCTTAGACCTAGACCTAGACTGTTTTCATCCATGTCCTCCCCAAACTCTCACAGGTCGATAGATGGAAAAATAAATCAGTTTCGTTCTGAGAAAATAACAATGCAAAGCAATTTTTTTTTTTTTAAATTAGTGCTTGGTGTTTTTTTTTAAAGTTGAAAAATAAAATAAAACAAACATTTGGAACTCTATAAAGACAAACTCCAGAAAATGGAGCCACTGTTTTTTTTCTGTTCCACCTCACAAACATTTTTTCTTTATACACTCACCGGCCACTTTATTAGGTACACCTGTCCAACTGCTCGTTAACACTTAATTTCTAATCAGCCAATCACATGGCGGCAACTCAGTGCATTTAGGCATGTAGACATGGTCAAGACAATCTCCTGCAGTTCAAACCGAGCATCAGTATGGGGAAGAAAGGTGATTTGAGTGCCTTTGAACGTGGCATGGTTGTTGGTGCCAGAAGGGCTGGTCTGAGTATTTCAGAAACTGCTGATCTCCTGGGATTTTCACGCACAACCATCTCTAGGGTTTACAGAGAATGGTCCGAAAAAGAAAAAACATCCAGTGAGCGGCAGTCCTGTGGGCGGAAATGCCTTGTTGATGCCAGAGGTCAAAGGAGAATGGGCAGACTGGTTCGAGCTGATAGAAAGGCAACAGTGACTCAAATAGCCACCCGTTACAACCAAGGTAGGCAGAAGAGCATCTCTGAACGCACAGTATGGCGAACTTTGAGGCAGATGGGCTACAGCAGCAGAAGACCACACCGGGTGCCACTCCTTTCAGCTAAGAACAGGAAACTAGCATGGTATACCTAATAAAGTGGCCGGTGAGTGTATGTCCCAATATATTATATGATACATGAGATGGAACCACTAAAAATGTCCCTTGTCAGGTAATAAACAAGCCTTTATACGTTGATGGAAAAAAAGTTCTAGTTCTTAGAAGGCAAAGCTGAAAAAAATTAAAAAGTAGTGGCAAAAAATAATTTTCATGAAGGGGTTAAAAAGTCGTCTCACACACAATAAAAAGCCCACGTATAGCTACATTAATGAGAAAAAACAAACTTACAACTACTGTAGGGTTAGAAAATCTGACTTGGGTGAAGGGTTCATCTAGTGCAGCACCTTGTGTGTGGAGGTGGGCGAAGGGGAGTTCAGCTTTCTTAACACTTTTTGGGTTCTGCTGATGACATTTACCTCTCTTAGGCCTTTAGTTGGCCTGGAAAAGAATGTCCAGCAAACCTTACTGAGGTCACTGAGGGTAAGTCAGAGACACAAACCAGGAAGTGATGTACATAGGAGAACTTTAAAAACACCCACCCAATTTATAAAATACCCACCCAATTTTTACAAAAATAGTTACATGTAATAGCTATATATTGCTTGTCAATACGTGAAAAAATGGTAGCGTCCCTTAAAACATATTTCTAAGAATTTTTGTATGATTTTTTAATTTTGCTTAATCACCAAAAATAAAAAAACTTTAAAAATCATGCAGTTTTCTTTCTGGACATTGCGCTTTGTAATAGGTTGGTACTTCCTGTTCTTTAGAGATCATTTCTCAGCAGTCTCCTCATTACATTCACAGGCAGGATTACAATAAAAGGCGATACCAATATATACATGACACAGGTTTACTTTGTGTACAATAGGTGACAATCACAGATCCTTTTAGGATATGTCTACACTGCCACATTTTCAGTAGTTCTTTCAGTGTTTTTCGTTTGATAAAAACGCGGAAAAAAACAACTGACAAGAGGTCTCATAGACTTGTAAAGTAAAAACGTCCCTTTGTCTTCACAAAACGTCTTTTATCAGCTGGTTTTATTTGCTGGTCGTTTTTTGAAACATGTTGCAAAAAACGACTGAACAGGTCAGAAAATTTACTATTGGAGTCTATGTAAAGCACCAGACAGTTTTTGGCACTTTTTTTTTGCACGTTTTTGCAGAAATACACAGCAAATCTAATGCAAAAAGGTGTCAAAAACGCACAAAAAAACGCATCAAAAACTCGCCAAAAACCAGACTTTTTTTCAGCAGCTTCTGACATGCAGTGGACAAAAAAACTCAGTTTTATGAACGTTTTTAGGATTTGGTTTTCAGGTCGTTTTTTGGTCTATTGCGGTGTAGACACAGCCTTACTCCCTGCACAGGTGACAGAGCATGAATACAATATTCTTTTATAGTAATCACCTGTTGACAGATTGGTACGTCACTTTTGGCTTATGTTAAGCATATCACTAAATTCTGTTGGAGCAGTTCTGTCAATATGTCTGCCCCATAATCATGTGCAGGAAATATAATACCTATCATACCTAAAATGAATATATATCAGAGGTGGGATTGCAGAGCAGGATGACCACTGGTTTAAATTTTATCCACCACACCCAAACACAATGCACTTATACAATTACCTTAAGTAGCACATACAATAACTTGTAAAAAATTATTATTATTGATTTTGTGCCTTCATACAAAACATATGTATAAAAAGATTCATCTAAGAAGCTCATCTCTGTTAGGCTATGTTCACTCGGCTTAAAATGGGACGTATCTCGCCCCGTATTTCGCACTGTACTGTGCTAAATACAGGGCGAGATACGTCCCAGTCATTACGGTAATCCACAGTTCTCATAGACAACTATGGATTCCGTCTCTTCTCCCTGCTCGCACAATACGGCGAGCGGGGAGATGAGTGACATGTCAATTATTCACAGTGTATACGCCCCCCCACCTCTGTCCACACGGCATAATTGCGGGGCGAAATACGTCCCCGTAATTACTCTGTGTGAATATAGCCTTAAAATTTTACTGGCTTGGAACAAACTTCCGGCAGATGTGGCTGGTATGTTTCTGTTCTATAATTATATTGATATTTCACACAAATCAGTAGTATAGGTGAATATATAAAGTTTGTAATATTTCTTATTAGAAGCAGGTGTTTCACTGGAGAACAAAAAATATTTTTTTTGGGTGCCTACAAATTTTGGGCCACATGTATGAAAACGGTTTAGGTCTAAAACACACTTTGTTGCCCATGGGTTACTATGGACAAAAAAGTGAGTTTTAGACCTAAATTGTTTTCATACATGTGGCCTTTTGACTTTGTTCTGGGTATTTGAGTTCTGCTGAAAATCCCATCCATTTTGTTCCAGCGGCTCTAGTTGATGTTGATTACATGATTCTACTTTGTTCTTGGGATTAATTTCTTTATAAGTATGTAATGCAGATAAATAGAACTTAATTTGCTCCTGCACTTTCATGTTTTTGTTTGCATGTGTTCTTTAAATGTTCTAAAATGTATGTATTTTCTTTTTGTATAATGTTGTACCGTGTTAGCTATAGAAAGTAGTAGAAGAGTGAAGAAATCAGGCGATACCTTTTTCAGGCTAACTGAGTATATTTGATATATACTCAGTTAGCCTGAAAAAGGTATCGCCTGATTTCTTCACTCTTCTACTGTATTTTCTGTGTCACATGAATTTCCAACATTTCTTTAGTACAATATTGAGTGACCGTTACTTTCAGCAGCATATACTTGGTAAGGTGGCAATGCCAGATCTCCAAAACTAGAGCTGATAGGAGAAAATGGGTGTCATTTTCAGAATCAATGCCCCAAGCATACTCAACAACGGTTCCAACTTTTAAGGCACAAAAATAAGTGTTCCCCATCTTTATTTACTTCCAGCAGCCTGTTGTTGCCTTACCCTGCCTCAATGATATCTATGAATCTTCACAAACCTCTTCAGTCCTTTAGAATTATTCTAAAATAATATAATAAATAAAATACAGCAAGAAGGATGATTTAGGAATAGTCATTCTTTCTAAGACAAAAATACAGCAGCACCCAGAAAGCATTAAGCCCCATAAAAACATTGAATTTATGGAACATCTACACTGCATTATTGTGTACAAAATAGTGATGTTTATTTTTAGTGCACATTGAGGGACCTGGTTGGGTCATAGACAGCAATAGGCAAACTTCTTATTAGAAGCAAGTGATAAGTACGTGAAAACTAGGAAAAATAGCTGGGAGAGTTACACATGCAAAACTGCAGAACAAAACATATCCCTTTTATAAAACTAAATTTGCAAAAGGCTAGTGCTTAAATACTTCACAGTTGGCAAGAATTAGAAACATTTTCAAACCTCTTGTAGATCTTTTCATCCTTTGTATGTAAGTGATGAGTTTTTCATTGCATTTCTTTTAATTATTTGTTTATGTACAGTTATGTGCAGTAAAAACTGTTCTGAAAGTCACACGAAATGGTTTGCAATTACAATGGGAGGCTGTTTTGGTGTAAAATATTGCGATTTGATGGTATTTATGCCTGATTTTTTAAAGGATGTGTATGGATCCTAAGCTTAGGACCCCTTCCATGAAGTGGATCTACTGTAGCCCTTCTATGTCGTACCTGATGAACAGCCAGCTTATAGCACATAATAAGCCCCAATAACAGAAGCTGGAGAGACACTTTGATCTGCTGATCACCAGGGTGACTGTCTCCATGAGACAACTCTTTATCTTGCTGTAATAACCCATTCTTCTTAGAAATTTTAAGAAAAGTCACATAGAATATCTATACATATATATTTTATTTGGAATATTGCAACATGTTTACTTCCCCAAATTATCCCACTTATCATAAACAATGTCTATGAATTTTTTAACATGAAAAGTGCACAAAGTATTATTTTGTAAGTAGACTCAGTAGATGATGGATGAGTGAAATGTCCTCTTTGGTTAGTAATCAGTTCCAAATAACCCAAACATGGCTCCCATCACAATGTCCCATCACAATGACTGGACAAATACTGTAAATCATCAACATGATCTTTTTAGCAAGAGAGAATTGAAATGGGAAGAAATTTTCTTCTGGTCTTCTAAATTCCATTGTCTTTAGGATATCCTCACCAACCCAAATCTTATTGCCCTGCGCCCACTCTTTAAAGGAATGGTATCATGCTAAAAAAGGTGCTTTCTTAAACATGTCCATGTGCATTCATAGACAGAGATGTGGGCATTGACAGAAGAACTTTGGTATTAAATAACATTTTTCTTTACAAAAATGCATTTACAAATAAAGCTATATGTAGATGGTGGGACTGAAAAGGTTAAGTCCCAGTGTCCTTTGAAATATATTTCACCCCCACTCATAAATAAATAATGTCTTTCTTGGTCTCTCTTCCATGCCAAGATCAATATCTCTTAACATCTTACTTATTTTATTACTGCTTTTGGTTTTCTGGGCCTGATTGAAAGTTGTTCGGAGGAAATCTTTGGTTTTGCTTAAGTGTCCGTGACATTTAATCATGACTTTCCTTGCAGTTTAATTCCAACCAGTCAATCAGTTAATCCACTTCAATTGATTCTGGGCTCTCAGTTATTGGCTTGCACTCATTGGGCATCCGCTGGTGTCGGCTCAGCTGTGTGGCTTGCGTGAAGCTCCTCTCACACCTCTCGCACCTAGTGAAGGCAAAAATGAAAAAATAAGCCCAAGAAAGCTTTGGTGTTGGTGTCAGAAGTTTTCTCAATGTACTTAATAGAAACAGACACTTAAAAGTGGCCTCTAGTTTCATCATCCAAAAAGGTTTAATTGATGGTTACTAGCAGTGCCTTAGTGACTATAATAGGGCAAGGTCCATCTAATTCAGATCACACAAATCTGTCAATATGATGGGGGAAGGTGATTTCTCTAGAGAGGCCTGTCTTGTCCCTGCACTGATCACTGTCACATCAAATAGAAAAAGAACAAAAAGAAATTTTTAGGAGAGAGTCATCAAAGTAGTATTGTGTCTGTGGTTTTCTGCTCTGCAACGTCTTGAAAGAAATTGACGACAAATAGAATTTCACCTCTTGCTAATATCAAATGTGGAATTCAATAATTTAGGTTTGATATGGAAATCAATAAATTCTAACGCTCTATAATACAGGGTTAAAAGTCTTGCTATTTCAAATGATCAGTATATTTCCATGAAGCTTGTGTCCTTGTGACTGTATGGTACAATGTCAGACATAGACTCCAACAAAGTGTAAACAATGGCTATGTTATGAGTTATCTTATGTTATAAGCCTGAAAGTGAGACACGAGCCAACAAAGAAAGTGTACTAATATATATATATATATATATATTATATAATATATATATTATATATATATATATATATAAAATATATATATATATATATATTATTATATAAATACCCAAATATACACATTTAAAACATAAGCCATTACCTTACCATATAATATATGGGAAATAAAACATAATTCTTTGAGGGGAAGAGCATGGAAAAACCCAATTGTGTCATTATTGGGGGCTCATTTTCGTGGACCTCATTGTGCATTATAAATTACATTATCTGTATTCTGCTGGTCAGTATGATTGAGGCGATACCGTATTTAGAATTTTCATTAGGTTTTTTTACTTTTAAAATGTTTGACTTTTTTTTCTTTTTTAACTTGCTTTGCAGGGCCCTATTCTGAGACCAATAACGCTTTTATTTTTCCATCTATACACGTAAATGAGGGCAGGACTAAAAAAATCGGCAATTTTGGCATTGGTTTTATTTTTTTGTGTTCAGCATGTAGTATAAATAATGTAATATTTTAATAGGTCAGACTTTTACAGATGAGAAGAAGAATTCCATTTTTCCTTGAGTCATAAAAGACACCAAATGCATCTCTTAAAATAACATTTCAGATATGATACATTTCTTTCATGGAAACCTTACACTTGATTAGTTCTTTACGATGGATAGTATATTGTTCTCAGGAAATGTAAGTACATGATGTGTTCTTAAACTATCTTCTCCTAAAATTTCCAGTGAAAAAAGCTAAGACTTACGGGTCAGTACAACCTGGCCCATACATGTCAGTGACAGTACATTGGCAGAACAACTGTTGTTTATAGGAAAAGATTACTGTGATCTTAAAAGTATATTGGAGTTAAGATAATTTTTGCTTAACTTTAGATAAAATGTTGAAACCCACCAACAGATAATATCCAGTTACAAACTCAAAAGTCACTGGCATAGTTTCATCTTAAAGGGACTGTGTTATTCGAAAATTACATATGGTTTGGATTAAATCTTTTTTAAGCATAATTTTCAAGAATTTGTGTTGCTTTTTATATTTTTATATCTCTCTATATTAAAAAAAAATCCTAAAATCTTGCAATTCTCTATCCCACCACCAAACCTAATAATAGACTGATCCTATTGTTTAAAATTCCCTTCTCATTAGTCTCCTTATTATCATCACAGGCAGGATTACAAATAAAAATGTCACAATGAATAGATAACACAGGGTCACACTATTCACATATGGTCACAGCTCATCATCTCCCCTTCTCTGCACACTGACCCCTTCATGGCCACAACACACTTCCATAAAAGTCCATAATGACCAGGCCATTGTTTCCTATGGGCCATGTATTGTAAAGCATATTGCTAAATGCTGTAAACAGCAGCTTAGACAAGATGGCTGCTCCAATAAGCATGTACAGAAATCTATATCCTAATAAAAATATGTTTAACTAGCTGTTTCTGGAATAAAAATGTTTAGCGGATTCAATCCCTTTAACCCCTGCCTGACAGCTGGTCATCATTTTTTGCTCTTCAATAGACAGAAGAGGACTGTTGTTTGTGGGATAATATCTACTTTTTAATGTTCCCATAGACCATATGATAGAATGTATTGGAAACCGAAAAAGAAACTTCCAAGTGAGATGAAATGTGAAAAAAAATGTACCTGCGGCATTGTCTGCGTTGGTTTTGTTTTCAGGTGGTTCACTCTTCAGTATAAATGATGTGTTATCTGTATTCCGCAGGTTGGTGCGGTTCTGGTGATACCAAATATGTAGGGTTTTGGTTATGTTTTAGTACTTCTAAAAAAAAACATTCTCTGCAGCACCATTTTCTATGACCAATAACTTTTTTTGTTTTTCTACCTGTAGACTTGAAAGGGTATTAATTTTTGCAGGCTAATGTGTAGGTTTTATTGATATTATTTTGTGATACAAGCGACTTTTTGATCCCTTTTTATTCAAATTTTTGGGATACATGCGACTTTTTGAGCACTTTTTATTCAAATTTTCTATAGATATGAAATGACCACAAAAGCCATAATATTTTCACTTTTGGTATTTATCTTATTCTACAGTGTTCAGCATGCAGGATAAATTATGTTACATTTTAATAGATCACACTTTTACGGACATGGCAATACTAAACGTGTAAGTTTTATTATTTTATTTGTAAAGTGGCAAAAGTGGGTGATCTGAAATTTGTATTTTTTATTCTTTTAATTAGTTTTTTTTTTTTTTTTTACTTTTACATTTTGTCTCCCTAGAGGGCTTGATCTCTTGTACACCCTTCTGCATTATACAAATAATGCAAAAGACTGTACCATAATGACGTTAACATAGCAGCTATGGAAGCCTTCATTAAAGGAGTTGTCTCCCTTCAGAGTTTCAGAGAATGCATGAATGAAATACTCTGTCACTTCCCGATTCAGACTGACTCATTTGCATAAGCTCCATGCTTGTACAGCTCCATGCCTTGCTGTGCTTTCAGATGCTAATTAGATCAGATTAGCTTCTAAAAACTACTAACAGGACTTCTTATCTGATCCCCAAAACAAAAGCCCTAATTACAGTTCTGTTTATTTTACATAAATCAAGCTTTTTACTGCTGAGCAGCACAGGACACTGCTGTGACCTGTGTGATGACATCACTCACTGTTATCTCATTGAACAAACAGCAGGGGGAGAATTGTTTACAGGTCAGTTACTGAGGGAACTGAAATAGCCAGGGAGGTCATAAATTCACTTGTATCTCCTTAGGGAAAACAGAGCAACAAAGCAATATATTTGGAAAATGTCTTTATTTTGTGTTCCCTACAATTTGAAAGCTATTCTTTGTAGCGAGACAACCCCTTTAAGCTTCCAGCTTTCATAACAACCAATTGGCACCCCGTAGTCTCGTTGAGGGGGTGCTGATTGGAGAAAGTGATGGTGCGCAACGTCTAAAGTGTGCCATGATGTCTAAAGGGTTAAACAGTGATCAAAGTCAGTTCTGATCGCTGCTTCTAGCGGCGGGTTTCAGCTGTAATTAACAGCCAGCAACCACAACCTATATAGCGGACTTGCTGGGTAGGCCTGCTTTGTACCGACAATGGGACATACCCATTGTCGGTAAGGGGGTACAGCTTTTAAGATATGAGTCTGATACTTATTTATACTGAGGTTTTTGTTAGTTAACAAGCTCCTAATGGCAATGGTAAATGTTCCAAATGATGATGTCAGCCAATGGTACATGACTGCTGTAACCAATAAGTGGCTGCAGGTATGACCTCCCATTCAAAAGAAGACCAAAAGAAAACTGAAGTCCGCTGGAGAGTGATGACATTGCAGTGCTGGATCCAAGGTGAAAGGATAGGTGAGTATTAGATTTGGTTTACTTTAAAATGACAGCAGTAGCCTATTAAAAAATAATAATAATTAAAAAGCTCTTTCAACATACTGAGTGTTGTTTAAAGGGGTTGTGTAAGAAACCCCCAAAAATTAGAATATATAATGGAGGAATACTAAAGCTAAGCAGTAAATCTACAGTGCCAAGCAAAAGAGTAACAATGCTTTGAACTTTTGACTTTCAGGCTCCATAACTCACCATCCACTACAG
Source organism: Phyllomedusa bahiana (assembly GCA_025379985.1). Lineage (NCBI taxonomy): Eukaryota > Metazoa > Chordata > Amphibia > Anura > Hylidae > Phyllomedusa > Phyllomedusa bahiana. The sequence goes on along the minus strand of JAODAL010001118.1, from coordinate 177,257 downwards.
TTTTAAATGTGAGACTACCATCATTTTATAGACAATCTTAGCTATCTCATACATACATTTGACTTGTAACTATTTAGCATATGCTTAGTTATGCAGATTCTTGTCATGTAAATGCATTGTGACTGTTTTGCTCCTGCTGATGGAACAATCTTTTTCTTCTTGTATACTACAAATTACAACCTGTTGTAATTTGTACAAAATGTTCTCATATTCCCTAATAGCTCAGTGTATGTTAGGATGAGTCTCAAGCAAAAGGTCACTGGTTCGAATCCAGGAGCAGACATTTTTCCATTCCATTTCCAAAAGTTTCTAAGCAAAGAGAAACCGCAATATCCAGGTCATCGATAGTGGTCTCTTGGCCAAGAAAATTGCCAAACTGCGTTAAAGGAGTACCGTGACAGCTGGAAGAATATGAAGTGAAGTCCGTCCATTCATTCAAAAGCTAAGAGGTGAACGTCCAGGCAAAACAGAGTCAACAAGTCAGCTGATCACAAGGTCTATCAGTTCTGGCGTGACAAACATGGCAATGGAGGAGGCTCCTATGCTTCATAATAGTGATATTATAGATGTCCATGCAAGCACAATGCAACACGCATTACACAGGTCTGGAATGATGGCCCAAAAAAGGTGAAGAAGCCTTGACTTCAATATCATTATAAGAAGTATTGGCTCCAGTTTACAAAAAAGTATGAAAAGTGGACAATAGGAGTTTGGAAACAGGTAATTTGAAGTGATGAGATGAAAGTCAATAGACTGAGCTTTGATGGGTGCAAATGGGTCTAGAAGATGGTGATATGGAGTTGTTTCACAGCCAAAGGTATTGGATCCTTAACCAGGATTGATGGTGATCTCAATGATGAGCTACATGTGAGTATCCTACATGATGAGTTACTTCATACACAAGTACTATGGGTATGAAAAGGACGACATAGTGTTCCAGCAGGACAACAGCCCGAAGCGTATGTCAAGATTGGTGAAGTAATGGTTCAATGACAATGAAGTGGAGTTGCTGGATTGGCCCCGACAGTCTCCAGCCCTCCACCCAATCGAGCATCTGTGGGTAGAATTGAAGAAAAAAGCTTTATTCGTACCCAAGTGAGTTGACCAGTATGCACCATCACTGGACACATGTAGAAGAGACTTGGGATCAGATTTCGTTCAAGAAATGCTTAAATCTAATCGAGAGCTTGCCAAGAAGGATTCAGGCAGTGTTGAAAGTCAAAGGTGGATTTACAAAATACTAACAAAATATTAAAACTTGAACTTCAGATTTTCAGGAGCAAAACAGTAACAATGCAGTTACATGACAAGAATCTGCATAACTAAGCATATGCTAAATAGTTACAAGTCAAATTTATGTATGAGATAGCCAAGTTGATTGTCTGCAGAATGATGGTAGCCTCATGTCCAAAGCTTTGATGGATGGTGAGATATGGAGCCTGAAAGTCAAAAGTTCAAAACATTGTTACCCTTTTGCTTGGCACTGCATGTTACAATACAGTGTGTGAACTACTTACAAATGCTGCTATATCACATAGTATTTCCATGTTGGATTGTTCTCCTCACTAATCTAGTTGGAGGAGCTACAGTTGCCTTTGTGCATTGATTGAAAACTACATTTCCCACAAAAGCCTGGTTCCTCCCAGCTGAGCTATATATTTTATACTATACCCACACCACATTTATTATATATATTAATGTATATGTCACGGGTGGGCCTGCGACCCCCGTCCCGGGTCGCAGGCACACCCGTGGTCCCCGCACGAGCGGCACCGCCGCCCGCATGTCGGGCGGTGGGCACGCTCACCCGGCCGGCCAGTCACCCTCCTACTTACCCGGCCGCGCTCCTGTTGCTGCTCCAGTCTCCCGGCGCGCGTGTCCCCGTTCTCTAAGGCGCGCGTGCTCCGTCTCTGGGAAATTTAAAGGGCCAGTGCACCGGTAATTGGGTATTGCCGGTCACTGCCCTTATTTAAGCCTGCCCCTTCCTGGTGCTTGTTGCCGGATCTTTAGTGCCATTTAGCCTATTGAGAAAGCGTTCCAAGCCTTGTTCTGATTTACCGTGTACCGTACCATTAGCTTCCGTTCCTCGACCACGCATCTTGCCGCCTGCCCTGACCTACTGCCTGTCCACGACCACGAACCATTGCCGCCTGTCCTGACCTCTTGCCTGTCCCTGACTACGAGCCTGCCTGACGATTCTGCACCACGCTACACCTCGGCTGCCTCCGCAAGCAAGTCACGTCAGGGGTAGCGACCTGGTAGACTCCCGCCGCAGCAAGTCCATCCCGCTTTGCGGCGGGCTCTGGTGAAAACCGGGACCTACTTAGATTCCGCTCCCTGGCGTGGCTTACGCCATCGCTTGCGGTGGTCCAGAGGATCCACTATCTCCGACCGTGACAGTAAGATCCGGCCATGGATCCCGCCAAGGTGCCTCTGCCGCCCGACGCTGACCTCACCGCCATTGTGGCTCAGCAGTCGCAACAGATCGCTCAGCAAGCCCAGCAACTCAGCCATCTCTCCGCCATGATGCAGCAGTTCCTGGCCGCTCAGCAGCAACAACCAGCTCCCGTGGCTCCCGCTGCCCCTCCGGTTCCGGCTCCGACCGCTGGTCCTCAGCTTCGTCTGTCTATGCCGTCCAAAATGATGGGGACTCCAAGGCCTGGAGGGGCTTTTTCACCGGCTACTTGGTGCCAAGATCTTCACTAAACTGGATCTGCGAGAGGCTTATAACCTCATACGAATACGTGAGGGCGATGAATGGAAGACCGCTTTCAACACCCGCGACGGGCACTTCGAGTACCTGGTCATGCCCTTCGGGCTCTGCAATGCCCCGGCCGTCTTCCAAGAATTCGTCAATGACATCTTCCGGGACCTCCTGTACACGTGCGTGGTTGTTTACCTAGACGACATTCTGGTGTTCTCCCCCGACCTTGAGTCCCATCAAGTTCACGTACGACAGGTCCTCAGACGTCTAAGGGCCAACCGCCTCTATGCCAAGCTCGAGAAGTGCCTGTTTCATCAGCAGAGCCTCCCATTCCTCGGCTACATCATTTCCGACAAGGGCCTGCAGATGGACCCCGCTAAGTTGTCTGCCGTCCTACAGTGGCCGCGCCCCGTGGGCCTCCGAGCCATACAAAGATTCCTGGGGTTCGCCAACTATTATAGGCAATTTATACCACATTTCTCCTCGCTGGTATCTCCCATAGTGGCATTGACCAGGAAGAACGCCAATCCAAAGCTCTGGCCACCAGCGGCAGAGGAAGCCTTCATTAAGTTAAAGTCTGCCTTCGCCTCTGCGCCTGTGCTCTCCCGGCCAGATACAGAAAAAACATTTTTTCTCGAGGTCGACGCCTCCTCGGTGGGGGCCGGGGCCGTACTCTCCCAGAAAGGGCCCAAAGGCAAGACCCTCACTTGCGGCTTTTTCTCTAAAAGTTTTTCCTCTGCTGAAAGGAATTACTCTATCGGCGACCGGGAGTTACTGGCCATCAAGCTGGCTCTGGAAGAGTGGCGGTATCTCTTGGAGGGGGCTCGTCACCCAGTCAGCATTTATACCGACCATAAAAACCTGCTATATCTCCAGACTGCTCAACGCTTAAATCCACGCCAGGCTCGTTGGTCCCTCCTCTTTTCCCGGTTTAATTTTCTCATTCATTTTCGCCCTGCGGAACAAAATGTCAAGGCCGACGCTCTCTCCCGTGCTTCGGATGTGACTGGGGACGAATCCACTCCACGGCACATTATCCCTCCAGAACGGCTCATCTCTGCCGCGCCGGTAGACCTACAACGCATTCCTCCCGGCAAGACATACGTCCGCCCAGCTCTTCGGAAGAAGATATTGTCATGGGGTCATTGCTCCCGTATGGCGGGGCACCCGGGAGTGCAGAGGTCCTGCTCCCTCATCTCTCGATTCTACTGGTGGCCGGGCCTAGCCCAGGATGTTCGTGAGTTTGTGGAGTCCTGCGCTTCCTGTGCCCGGAACAAGTCCCCTCGTCTCAAACCGGCAGGTCTGCTCCTTCCTCTACCTATACCCAGCTGTCCTTGGACCCATGTGGCCATGGATTTTATCACGGATCTCCCTCCTTCTTCTGGCAACACCGTGATCTGGGTGGTTACAGACCGGTTTTCAAAGATGTCCCACTTTATTCCTCTGCCGGGTCTGCCCTCAGCCCCTCGCCTTGCCAGTCTATTTTTTCTACATATTTTTCGGCTGCATGGGCTTCCTCGGCACATAGTGTCGGACCGGGGCGTCCAATTTGTCTCCAGATTCTGGCGCTCCCTCTGCAACCAACTACAAGTGAAACTGGACTTTTCTTCGGCCTACCACCCCCAGTCCAATGGGCAGGTAGAGAGAGTAAACCAGACCCTAGGCTGCTACCTGCGCCACTTTGTCTCTGCGCGCCAGGATGATTGGTCCAGCTTGTTGCCCTGGGCCGAGTTTTCCTATAACTCCTTGGACTCGGAGTCTGCCGGAGCTGCTCCTTTCTTTATTGTCTACGGGCGACATCCCCGCCCACCCCTCCCCCTTTCTGTACCCTCTGAGGTCCCTGCCGTGGAGGAACTGGTCCAGGACCTGACAGCTATCTGGAAACAGACGCACCATTCTCTACGCCAGGCTTCCGCTCGTACCAAGGCACAAGCCGACAAAAAGCGAAGACCTCCGCCAACCTTCTCGCCAGGTGACAAGGTGTGGTTGTCGGCTAAATATATACGTTTCAAGGTTCCCAGCTATAAGCTGGGTCCCCGGTTCCTGGGCCCATTCGAGGTGCTTAAGCGCATTAATCCAGTAGCATATAAGCTCCGCCTTCCTCCCACTATGCGGGTCCCGAACTCCTTCCATGTCTCTCTTCTGAAACCGGTCGTCCTAAATCGCTTCTCTCGGGTACTTGCTCCTCCCACTCCTGAGGCCGATGCCACCGATGTCTTTACGGTAAAGGAGATTCTAGATGTGAAGACGGTCAGAGGGAAGCGGTTTTTTCTCATTGACTGGAAGGGGTTCGGGCCCGAAGAGAGGTCCTGGGAGCCAGAGGACAATATTCTGGATCGTAACATCATTCAGAAGTTCCTCCAGGCCAGAAAGAGGGGGAGACCGAAGGGGAGGGGGGGTACTGTCACGGGTGGGCCTGCGACCCCCGTCCCGGGTCGCAGGCACACCCGTGGTCCCCGCACGAGCGGCACCGCCGCCCGCATGTCGGGCGGTGGGCACGCTCACCCGGCCGGCCAGTCACCCTCCTACTTACCCGGCTGCGCTCCTGTTGCTGCTCCAGTCTCCCGGCGCGCGCCTCCCCACTCTCTAAGGCGCGCGCGCCGGCTCTGTGAAATTTAAAGGGCCAGTGCACCGGTAATTGGGTATTGCCGGTCACTGCCCCTATTTAAGCCTGCCCCTTCCTGGTGCTTGTTGCCGGATCTTTAGTGCCATTTAGCCTATTGAGAAAGCGTTCCAAGCCTTGTTCTGATTTACCGTGTACCGTACCATTAGCTTCCGTTCCTCGACCACGCATCTTGCCGCCTGCCCTGACCTACTGCCTGTCCACGACCACGAACCATTGCCGCCTGTCCTGACCTCTTGCCCGTCCCCGACTACGAGCCTGCCTGACGATTCTGCACCACGCTACACCTCGGCTGCCTCCACAAGCAAGTCACGTCAGGGGTAGCGACCTGGTAGACTCCCGCCGCAGCAAGTCCATCCCGCTTTGCGGCGGGCTCTGGTGAAAACCGGGACCTACTTAGATTCCGCTCCCTGGCGTGGCTTACGCCATCGCTTGCGGTGGTCCAGAGGATCCACTATCTCCGACCGTGACAGTATACACACATATATGCACAAACTTTTATTTGGAACAGTCTCCTTTTTTACACTACAGAGCTGTCTCTCAGACTGACTACAGCACACATGCTCAGTTATGCCAGTCAAGCTAACCAAGAAGTAACGCTGTCTGTCCTAATGCTGTAATCTGAATTCCAGGACAGGTTTTTGCACAGGAAGGAGCCCGGCGGCCATTTTCTTCTGCTATAATGATTATCCTCTAGACAAAACAAGAAGACTTTTCTAATTAAAGTTATTTATGACATGTAGTTTTTGCATTTATTTTTCTTCTTTTCTTGGGGAACCGCTTTAAGGCCAAAAATGTCTGTGACTACTCTGTCTGCATGATAGATCCATTTTAAATCAGTTTAGTTTCATCAGTTTGTCCAAGTCTGAACTCCAGCACTAAATATATGGTACTTAAAATGCATGAAAACATTCTTTTACACTCCTGCCAATATGTTCACCTAAGCTGCTGAAGCAGTTTAGCATATCCTTATAAATAAGTTGCATTTCCTTGATTGTCTTTCTGGGAATATTCTTAGCGGCCTGTTCAACTGTTAAAAAAACTGCACTGTGATCTTGACTAATGTAAAATGTCAGCTTTAATGTATCAGACCTATCAGTTCAATGAAAATAACTCAGAAGTATTGATTGTCTAATGATTTTTGGTGTATTCATTAATGTCTATGGGCAGATGATCCTCTCCAAGCGCCTCGAGTGCTGATGACACATTAGTGCATTGCTGATTGTTTATTAGAAAACTGATTAGTTAGTGGATCGGTGTGCCAAAATATACTACCTTTTACTGCATGACAAACTTGGGACAGAGGCATTTACTACTTTCCAAATACTTAAAAGACCATTTCACTGGTTTCCATTATCCTCTCTTCATTCGTGATGTAGTTCCACTACGAGGATTTCATATAATGTTATAGCCTTATTTTTATGACGTTAAAGATAAAAGATTTTTTCCAGTTTCACCCTAAAAAAAAGTGCAGCTCCATGGGCTGTGTGTGCTATTACAACTTGGCCACATTCATCTGTACTTTAAGGGGATGTTTACACGACGAGTTAAAGTTGCTTGTCGGATTCTGCCATTGAAACCATGTTGTCCAATGTGTTTTCAAACTATTTTTTTTACTAGAGCACGTGCCTATTGCATGTGGATTTAATGCTGTTTTACAGACATGGATCCACCTTAAAAACCTCCTGCAATACTTGCACAAATGTTTTTAGGTGTGTATTACATGAGGTTTTTAGCCATCCCCATTGAAATCAATAGTAAATTTCCACGCGTTTTCTGCATGAAATACGATCAAAGAATGAGCATGTTCAACTTTTTTTTAACACACGTTGGTTTTAAAAACTGCTCGCTGAAAATTCATGTGGAATCCAACAAGTAATCCTCATCATGTGGACAGAGCCAAAGGGTAATATGTCTGATATATAGTATGGCTCATTTCCTACCAAAAGCACTATCTACAGTACTTTGCAGTCTAGAATATCAGCAGTGCTTTGTAGGAAATTAAGAAACTACACCTAAATTTTACATAAACTGCTGTAGGCCATTGAAATCCAGCTGACCCCTAGTATAACACTCAGGCTTTGACTGACCGACAGGGGAGAAGGAGAAACCCAAAATGGGCCCTTGGGCATGGTGGGTTCCTGGCCCTGCTTTTCAAGTAGAAAAGCATAGAAACAGAGGCAAAGAGTCATATGCAGTATGAAAAGTCATGTACAGTAGCTGTAGGGTGGATTACAAGAATTAACTCCACTTGCGGGCACCTCAGTCCGACACTGATCACATCCACCACTAGCAGTAAATAAATCAATAAAAGAAAATAAAGAAATAATATTTTGGATCATCCTATGTGGCAAAGTTGTCTTTGGACCCCCTCAGGCACCAGGCTATGGGAGCTATTGCTAGTTCTACATTTCCTATAGCTTAGCTTGTGTTTCTCATCCTAATTACCATATTATACAGAATTCAGCACATGTATCCTGTTATGCTCCCACATAGACCTTACTGTACATTTGACTTTTTCACAGGTTAATATGGTAATTGAAAAAAAAAAAAAAACTGACAAGTGCTTTGCTTCTATAGCAGAATACGTTAGGGACTCATTGTTCTTCAGTATAAAATGTGTTAGCCATGCCAGGCTAATAAAGACCAAGCTGCAAGAGGGTTTTTGAGAGTTTGGGAAATTAAATTGCTGCAGGAAAGGTTATAAAAAAAGAAACAAAGATTTCTCACCTATTAAATCCCTGCCACTCGAGAGCCAATGCAGTGGTGGCCCCTGCTGCCCTCTGTTTTTTATTGTGTAGTGATGGCATGTCGTATATCCACATGACCGCTACTGCCAATCACTGACCTCACTGGTGATGCTACCATGTGACACTGAGCCCAGTGATTGGCTGCATTGGATGTAGATGTAGTGCATATCATTACTCTGGAAAAAATAGGTAAGACCATTGGGGACCACCAGAGCTTCAGCGGTGGGGAATTTCCAAAGTAATTAAGTAATCATGCCACCAACAGTTTTAGAATTAGATTTGCTGCTTAAACTGTGGGTGGGTCTAAGTTTACTTAGCCAAATGAGAAGCTTTCAGAGTCCATTACCAGAGAGAAGACTCTGCAAGAGCTGACTCACCATGGACGGACTGAGTGAGTAACGGCAGCTAAGAGCAATGTAAGATAAGACAGAGCAGGCAGAGGAAGTCATAACCAGAAAAACATGTGTTCTCAAAGAGGATATAAAATCTTCTTTATCTACTGACCCCCCCAAAAAAAATCAACAAACAATGTATTTAGAAACAATCTTCAATTATCTATCCCTACATGTTAAAATCCGTAGATGCGCTAAGGAAACAAAGACAGAAGCGCTCCTTGTGTAGAAACTTAAAAAAAATCAAGGTAATGATACTGCAGTAACTGCTCACCTAGTAGGGTTGTACATAATGGTACAAGTCATATAACAGTGTGAAAGATGGCAATACACCGGTAATGTAGCTAGGCACAAACCACCATATAGCAGCCAAACAGCCTCTCAAACTCGGGAATCCCTCTGTGCGTGGGTCCACGGAGCACGTAGTAGAACAAAATAGAGAGTATAATAGCGCTGATGGTAGACAAATGAACGTATTTATTGAATTAAAACACAACGCGTTTCACAGGCTAGTACGAGCCCGCTTCATCAGGTACAAGCTACTGGCACACATCTCAATTAAAAGAAAAAACGCGGAACAAAAATGAGTTCTTTTGAATTAACTTGTGCCGCTGAACTCGTTTTCGTTCCACGGTTTTCCTTTAAATTGAGACATGTGCCAGTAGCTTGTTACCTGATGAAGCGGGCTTGTACTACCCTGTGAAACGCTTACAATATAGTGGCCATTATGTTAACCAATACCTCATATTTGATATTTTTCTAGTATGTGAAAAGAGTTTTTTTTGCCCAACAGTACTGGGGACTGGATGCAAGTAGAATACCAGCAGCCGCCCCCCTCATGCATGGAGGGTGTGCGAGCGGCTGTCTTACGGGTATTTTTGCCTCTGTATAGTCTCCCAACCTATGGTACTGTGGCTTTTTTGCTTTTTTGCATGCTATGTGAATAGATGTCAATTTAAGGTGCAGCTTTCTGTCCACCTAGTGGAGAGATATATGGATTACCACCAATCAGCTGCACCTGGGTATATTTCTTTAATAGCATGGGGGCCTGTGTTGCCTCTGTGCTGTGTTTAGACGCATCTCAGCTTTTCTAGCAGTGAGTATGTCCATGTTTCTGGGTTTGTTTGTTTTTTTTTATTCCCCCCCCCCCTTTTTCTGTATATCCTGTGAAACGCGTTGTGTTTTAATATGCAATATCAACATATTGAAATTCTAGAAGACCTCCTGGCATGTTTCGAATTCTTGTCCAAGGTGTATCTGAATTATACGTAAACCAAGTATCCATTCCCCAACATGGTCCTAATATGGGTTAGGAGCTCCATGCACATCGCCAGAATTACATGGCTACATCAGTGGTAGACATAAACTATTCTCACTTAGGGCCACATGTATGAAAACTGTCTAGGTCTAAAACTCACTTTGCTGCCCATAGCAACCAATCAGAGCGCCCCTCTCCTTCTTCCAGAGCACTATATGAAAATAGAGGGGCACTCTGATTGGTTGCTATGGGAAACAAAGTGAGTTTTAGACCTAGACCGTTTTCATACATGTGCCCTTAGTGACATTCTTGGGTTGTTTTAGTGTATTCTACCCTATTGTACGCATCCTCTCTCTTGTTGGTGTCCATTTGAATTTTATTTTACTTTTATGGATATAGTATAATTAGAAAGTTACTTTTTACATGTTTTTCCCTGGGCTGTTCCTTGGATTCTAAATTTAGAGCCAGCACAAATTATGGTATGTTTTCAAGTATTGTTAACACATTGGTCTTTTGTGATAAATGGTTGGAAACAGAAGTCTATTTTGATATGAAGATGTGTAGTCTTATACACATTTGTGTTTTTTATGTTGTGTAATTTTTTTCTAAAAAATGATATAATAGTCATTTGGGGGAAACAAGCAATACATTAGCAGGCAACTATTTTTATTTTAGATGGAGTTCTTTGTAAATCATGTATTATTAGTAGATATTTTACACTATATCCAAAAAGAAATAAATATGACAGCGAGGTAACAGATACATAAGGTCTTAGCATTAAAATAAATCTATTTTCTGTTTTGACCTCAGAACCTCTTCAATTAATTACTAAAATCTATTTACACAGCAGTCAGGGGAAATCAATTATATATCTGACAGTTTTCAGCATCTCTTTTTCCATTTCTTCAAACAGAAAAGCCCTAATGGGGACTATTTATCACACCCACAACATGTAAATCCAGGGAGAAGAAACATCATAAAATACAGCAACTCTGTTGCATCTTTATTTTGTATTTGAAGATCTGGAAACATCTGTCACATTCCTTCAGGTTGTCATTTTTTTAAAATGCTTTTTGCTCTTCCCCAGGGATTGTTCAACAATATCAATTGTAATACTTGTGACAATTATATAATAGGACAGTCTTATCCGTTGGCTAGTAGCTTCATCTTAACCCCTTGAGGAACTAGCGGTTTTTTGGTTGACACTTTAGTTTTTTTCCTCCTCGCCTACAAAGAGTCATAACATAATATACAGGGAAACCACAAAAAAAATTAAGTTGGGCAAAATGTTAAAAAATTTTACTTGCACCTTGTTTGCATGAATTTTTTTTTTTACGCCTTTCCCTCCCGGCATAAATGATGTGTTCCCTGTTTTCTACAGATTGATATAAATCCAGCAATACCAAACAAGAACAGTTTTCATTATGTTTTGGTACCATAATAAAAATCTAAACAGTTTCTATTTTTTTAATTTTTACTGCAATGCCATTTTCTGCAACCAATAACTTTTATGTTTCTTTTGGAGTAATGGCTTCTTCCTAGCAGAGTGGCCTTTTGGCCCATGTTGAAACAGTACTCATTTCACTGTAGATATAGCATGGGATGGTGCCAGCGCCATCCCCGCTGTTTAACCCGTTAGACGCCGAGGCGATTGCGTCGCTGCGTCCAAATGAATGAGAAACAAAAAAAGATTGCTGTGTCTCAATCTCTTAACATGACAGCTGGAAGTCTGCTAAAGGCTTCCATAACCGATACATTTTCTGTTTTAATACTTCCTGCCCAGACAGGAAATAGTAAAACTGCCATCTTTGTACACCCTAATGCATTGTCTATACAATGCGTTAGGCTGTATAAATAATCGCGCCCCCTAGTGGTGAAGTACCCAAGTACTTAATGTTAAAGTAAAAAATAAATTCTTCACAGTGTAAAATATATATAGATATATATATATATATATATATATACCTATATATTTATTTACACTTTTACGCATTTATTAATATATATATATATATATATATATTTATTTATTTATGTAAATTAGGATTAACAAAATTATTTATACTTGCCAAATGCCAGAATAATGAGAGAGATAATTGTTTAAGGCATTTTTATTACTTTCTGCAACGTCAAAAGTTTATATACATTAGGATTACTATGCCTTTAAACAATTTGGGACAGCCCATATGATGATGATGTTAAGTCTTTGGCAACATCTGAGTTAATAAGAGACACACCTGTGGATATATTTTAAGGCACACCAGAAACACCATGCTTCTGTGTGTAATATCATGGGAAATCAGCCAAGATATCAGGAATAAAATTGTGGACTTGCAAAAGTCTGGATGATCCTTGGGTGCAATTTCCAGATATCAGAAAGTGCCTTGTTAATCTGTAATAAAAATTATATGCAAGTACAAACAAGATGGGAATGTCCAGCCATCAAACCACTCAGGAAGGAGACGGATTCTATGTCTCAGAGATGACCGTGCTTTTGTCCGACGTGCATATCAACCCAAGAACAAAAGCAAAATACCTTATGAAGATGCTGGCAGAAGCTGGTAAGATTGTGTCACTATCCACAGTGAAATGATTGTGCTGAAAGGCCACTCTGCCAGAAAGAAGCTATTACTCCAAAAGAAACATATAAAAGCCAAATTAATGTTTGCAAATGCACACAGGAACAAAGACCTACATTTTTGGCGACATGACCTGTGGAATGACGAAACTAAAATCCCAACCATCTCAACTGTGAAACATGAGGCTGGCAGCATCATGTTGTAGGGTTGTTTTGCTGCAGGAGGGACTGGTGTACTTCACAAAATGATGGCATCATGAAGAATGAAGATTATGTGTCAATACTGAAGCAACATCTCAAGACATCAGCCAGGAAGTTAAAGCTTAGACAGAAATAGGTCTTCCAAATGGACAATGACTCAAAGCATACTGCCAAACTGGTTACAAAGTGGCTTAAGGATAACCAAGTCAATGTTTTGGAGTGGCCATCACAAAACCCTTATTTAAATTCTATTGAAAATTTATGGACAAAGCTGAAAAGGCAGGTGTGAGCAAGACGACGTACAAACATGGCTCAATTACACTAGTTTTATCAGGAGGAATGGGCCAAAATTGTGAGAAGCTTGTGGAAGGATATCCAAAATGTTTGACTCCAGTCATACAGGTTAAGGGCAATGCTACCAAATACTAATGAAATGTATATAAATTTTTTTACTTTGCAGAAAGTAATAAAAATACCTTAAAAATTTTTCTGGAATTTGGCAAATATAAATAATTTTGGTAATCATAATTCAGATTTCATGTCAGATAGTGAGAAAAACATGTATATGTGTCTTTTTATATAGTGTAGGTAAACTTCTGGTTTCAACTGTAAGTAAGGTGCCATTATTTAAACATAAGTTTCCTCAACATACAGCAATTTTTCATTCTTTTGTATTTGTTTTAGACCTTTGATGTAAAGAAAATATATTTTTGTTAGGGAATGATGAAATGAGTCATAAGATGTCTACATTTACTTTCTTAATCTAAAAAATAGACTGTGACCTAATGTATATGACGCTGTATCCACAAGTAGCCAAACAAGTTATATTTCTTTAAGAACTTAGCAACAGAATCATGCTATGGGTTTTATATATTCTCTTGATTGGTCAGTGATGTTTTGTCAGCTAATTAACATGTCTGATATTTTATAGGTATTAGATTGTAAAGATTGTACACCAACAAAAAACCCAATAAAAACATCTCTGAGGATCACCCCATGAAGAAGAAGAAAAGAGAGACTTGAATAAACCAACACCAATGGCTCTGTCTTGTATTTCTTCCCCATCTGGATTGGGCATGGATAGCAAAAGGGTAAAGTTTCCTCTTCCCCATGGGGATACTCAGAGGCGGGACGACGGGTAGGCAGAGGTAGGCGATCGCTTAGGGCGTTTACCTCTGCCTATCCCTAAGGGGCGCTGGCAGGGCCCCGAACCTCGCCGGGCTCCAGGCCGCTGCCATGGGCCTGAAGCGCCGGCGGTCTCTGACCGCTTCCGCGGAGCAGAGAGCGAGCGCTCCCTGCTCCGCAGACAGTGTCGGACCCGCTCACCGGAGGATCGCTGGATCCTCCGGTAAGCCACAGGGCCGACACAGCGGGGCCGCCGGGTCCTCATAGCGCTGAGGACCCGCCGCGGCCCTGTGCGGCACAGCTGGCAGCGTCGCGATGAAGTGATGTCATCGCGACGCTGCCTCTCCTTGGGCGCACAGCGCATCATAGGACGTGCGCCCGGGGAGCTGCCGGAGGAGCGCGTGGCCGGAAAAGAAGATGAGCGCGTGCCCGGGAAGCAGGTAAGGTGAGCATAAATGTTGTTATTTTTGCCTGCCTGTGGCCCCATACGCCTGCCTGTGGCCCCCATACGCCTGCCTGTGGCCCCATACACCTGCCTGTGGCCCCATACGCCCGCCTGTGGCCCCATACGCCTGCCTGTGTCCCCTTTACGCGTGCCTGTGGCCCCATACGCCTGCCTGTGGCCCCTATACGCCTGCCTGTGGCTCCTATACGCCTGCCTGTGGCCCCGATACGCCTGCCTGTGGCCCCCATACGCCTGCCTGTGGCCCCATACGCCTGCCTGTGGCCCCTATACGCCTGCCTGTGGTCCCATACGCCTGCCTGTGGCCCCCATACGCCTGCCTGTGGCCCCATACGCCTGCCTGTGGCCCCTATACGCCTGCCTGTGGCCCCATACTCCTGCCTCTGGCCCCATACGCCTGCCTGTGGCCCCTATACGCCTGCCTGTGGCCCCATACGCCTGCCTGTGGTCCCATACGCCTGCCTGTGGTCCCATACGCCTGCCTGTGGCCCCATACGCCTGCCTGTGGTCCCATACGCCTGCCTGTGGCCCCCATACGCCTGCCTGTGGCCCCCATACGCCTGCCTGTGGCCCCATACGCCTGCCTGTGGCCCCCATACGCCTGCCTGTGGCCCCATAGGCCTGCCTGTGGCCCCATACGCCTGCCTCTGGTTCCATACGCCTGCCTGTGGCCCCTATACGCCTGCCTTTGGCCCCATACGCCTGCCTGTGGCCCCTAAACGCTTGCCTGTGGCCCCATATGCCTGCCTGTGGCCCCATACGCCTGCCTGAGGCTCCTATATGCCTGCCTGTGGCCCCATACCCCTGCCTGTGGCCCCTATTCGCCTGCCTGTGGCCCCATACGCCTGCCTGTGGTCCCATACGCCTGCCTGTGGTCCCATACACCTTCCTGTGGTCCCATACGCCTGCCTGTGGCCCCTATACGCCTGCCTGTTGGCCCATACGCCTGCCTGTGGCCCCTATACGCCTGCCTGAGCCCCCATACGCCTGCCTGTGTGCCCCCATACGCCTGCGTGAGCCCCCATACGCCTGCCTGTGGCCCCATACGCCTGCCTGTGGTCCCTATATGCCTGCCTGTGGCCCCATACGCCTGCCTGTGGCCCCTATACGCCTACCTGTGGCCCCATACGTCTGCCTGTGGTCCCATACGCCTGCCTGTGGTCCCATACGCATGCCTGTGGCCCCTATACGTCTGCTGGTGGCCCCGAGACGCCTGCCTGTGGCCCCATACACCTGCCTGTGGTCCCATACGCCTGCTTGTGGTCCCATACGCCGTCCTGTGGTCCCATACGCCTGCCTGTGGCCCCTATACGCCTGCCTGTGGCCCCAATACGCCTGCCTGTGGCCCCATACGCCTGCCTGTGGTCCCATACGCCTGCCTGTGGCCCCCATACACCTGCGTGAGCCCCAATACGCCTGCCTGTGGCCCCCATACGCCTGCCTGTGGCCCCCATACGCCTGCCTGTGGCTCCATACACCTGCCTGTGCCCCCATACGCCTGTCTGAGCCCCTATACACCTGCCTGTGGCCCCTATACGCCTGCCTGTGGTCCCATACGCCTGCCTGTGGCCCCCATACACCTTCCTGTGGTCCCATACGCCTGCCTGTGGCCCCTATACGCCTGCCTGTTGCCCCATACGCCTGCCTGTGGCCGCTATACGCCTGCCTGAGCCCCCATACGCCTGCCTGTGTGCCCCCATACGCCTGCGTGAGCCCCCATATGCCTGCCTGTGGCCCCATACGCCTGCCTGTGGTCCCTATATGCCTGCCTGTGGCCCCATACGCCAGCCTGTGGCCCCTATACGCCTGCCTGTGGCCCCATACACCTGCCTGTGGTCCCATACGCCTGCCTGTGGTCCCATACGCATGCCTGTGGCCCCTATACGTATGCTTGTGGCCCCTATATGCCTGCCTGTGGCCCCATACACCTGCCTGTGGTCCCATACGCCTGCTTGTGGTCCCATACGCCTGCCTGTGGCCCCTATACGCCTGCCTGGGCCCCCTATACGCCTGCCTGTTGCCCTATACGCCTGCCTGTGGCCCCTATACGCCTGCCTGAGCCCCCATACGCCTGCCTGTGGCCCCCATACGCCTGCGTGAGCCCCTATACGCCTGCCTGTGGCCCCCATACGCCCGCCTGGGGCCCCATACGCCTGCCTGTGGCTCCATACCCCTGCCTGTGGCCCCCATACGCCTGCCTGAGCCCCTATACGCCTGCCTGTGGCCCCTATACGCCTGCCTGTGGCCCCATACGCCTGCCTGTGGCCCCCATACGCCTGCCTGTGGCCCCATACGCCTGCCTGTGGCCCCTATACGCCTGCCTGAGCCCCCATACGCCTGCCTGTGGCCCCATACGCCTGCCTGAGCCCCCATACGCCTGCCTGAGCCCCCATACGCCTGCCTGTGGCCCCATACGCCTGCCTGTGGCCCCCATACGCCTGCCTGAGCCCCTATACGCCTGCCTGAGCCCCTATACGGCTGCTTGAGCCCCTATACGCCTGCCTGAGCCCCCATATGCCTGTCTGTGGCCCCATACTCTTGCATGTGGTCCCATACGCCAACCTGAGCCCCCATACGCCTGCCTGTGGCCACCATATGCCTGCCTGTGGCCCCCATACGCCTGCCTGAGCCCCTATACGCCTGCCTGAGCCCCTATATGCCTGCCTGAGCCCCTATACGGCTGCTTGAGCCCCTATACGCCTGCCTGAGCCCCCATATGCCTGCCTGTGGCCCCTAGCTATATACCTGCCTGAGCCCCTATAGCTATATACCTGCCTGTGTGCCCCTATATACCTGCCTGAGCCCCTATAACTATATAACCTGCCTGAGTGCCCTTATATACCTGCCTGAGTGCCCCTAAATCTATATACCTGTCTGAGAGAGACCCTATGTCTACATACCCGCCTGAGAGTGACCCTATATCTATATACCTGCCTGAGAGTGACCATATATCTATATACCTGCCTGAGTGCCCCTATATTTATATACCTACCTGTCTAAGGAGACAATATAAATATACCTGCCTGACTGAGAGGGCATATCTACTGTATATACTTGTCTAACTGAGGGGACTTATATACCTATAATTAAGGAGTTACTGGAAATGTGAGGATTCTAAGATATTTGTGTCCAAATCTGCAGGGACGAGTATTGGCCGGGAGCAATCAGCGAGAAGGTGTGAACCGGATGGAGAAGAAAAGGGAAAGTGAATGACGCTGATCAGAAAAGAGGTCTCCTGTGAGTCACTAAATGTAACTGCAGTGTAATCACTTATACACTCACCGGCCACTTTATTAGGTACACCTGTCCAACTGCTCGTTAACACTTAATTTCTAATCAGCCAATCACATGGCGGCAACTCAGTGCATTTAGGCATGTAGACATGGTCAAGACAATCTCCTGCAGTTCAAACCGAGCATCAGTATGGGGAAGAAAGGTGATTTGAGTGCCTTTGAACGTGGCATGGTTGTTGGTGCCAGAAGGGCTGGTCTGAGTATTTCAAAAACTGCTGATCTCCTGGGATTTTCACGCACAACCATCTCTAGGGTTTACAGAGAATGGTCCGAAAAAGAAAAAACATCCAGTGAGCGGCAGTCCTGTGGGCGGAAATGCCTTGTTGATGCCAGAGGTCAAAGGAGAATGGGCAGACTGGTTTGAGCTGATAGAAAGGCAACAGTGACTCAAATAGCCACCCGTTACAACCAAGGTAGGCAGAAGAGCATCTCTGAACGCACAGTACGGCGCACTTTGAGGCAGATGGGCTACAGCAGCAGAAGACCACACCGGGTGCCACTCCTTTCAGCTAAGAACAGGAAACTGAGGCTCCAATTTGCCCAAGCTCATCGAAATTGGACAGTAGAAGATTGGAAAAACGTTGCCTGGTCTGATGAGTCTCGATTTCTGCTGCGACATTCGGATGGTAGGGTCAGAATTTGGTGTCAACAACATGAAAGCATGGATCCATCCTGCCTTGTATCAACGGTTCAGGCTGGTGGTGATGGTGTCATGGTGTGGGGAATATTTTCTTGGCACTCTTTGAGCCCCTTGGTACCAATTGAGCATCGTTGCAACGCCACTGCCTAACTGAGTATTGTTGCTGACCATGTCCATCCCTTTATGACCACAATGTACCCAACATCTGATGGCTACTTTCAGCAGGATAATGCGCCATGTCATAAAGCTGGAATCATCTCAGACTGGTTTCTTGAACATGACAATGAGTTCACTGTACTCAAATGGCCTCCACAGTCACCAGATCTCAATCCAGGGGGTCCAACCCGTTACTAGCATGGTGTACCTAATAAAGTGGCCGGTGAGTGTATGTCTGCAGAGCCTACATACAACTAGTATCTACCACTCTATGGCGGTAATATATGTCTGTAGAGCCTGTGTACAACTGATGTCACATGTGGTGGTCGTGTTTGGTCAGGGTCTGGCAGGATTATTTGATCCTTAAGTAGTAATAGTTTGGGGTCTTGGTTTTGTAGGAGTGTTTTTAGTAACAATGATGCGTCTGGTAGATTTGCTCCATGTATCGGTGGATTATTTAGTGACTGTTAGTTAGGGGTATTACACTGTCATACGGAGGGGAGCGATTTTGAAAAAGCTAATTTGTCAGGGCTGATTTTCATTGTGCAGTGACTGCTGAGGGTATGGACTAGAGCTATATGGAATATGCAGAAAATTAGTGACAGGACCTGGCCAGGGGTGAGAGGAATTAGTGTGTGTGTGTGTGTGTGTGTGGGGGGGGGGGGGGTGCGATTTTTTGGGGAGTGAGGGGGGGGGGCCATTGACTGTACTTGCCTAGGGCACCAAAATGCCTTGTCCCGACCCTGGGGATACTTATGCTAATCAATAATTTGAATCCCACGGGTAATTGGAGATTGGACTCTGTTTGAGGGTCCACCTAAAGTTTTGCAACAAAACCTTTAAAAAGAGAACTGTGGCCTGTGCCATTGAGACAGCTGCATAAGATTGTGGAGCACTGGGTGCGGAGACGTGCTCGGGACGGAAGAGTTAGTATTAGGTATGGGAAAGAGGGCTGCAGGAGTGACCACAAGTGCTCTAGGTGAGGGCAGTGCTCAAGAAATCAGGCCTTGGTTCAGCGGGGTGCTCTCCTACATCTGTGGACTGTGTGAGAGGCTTTGGGGAATGTAGGGAGGAGTGCAACTGATATCACAAGTATAGAAAGTATAAGCTATCAGCCATCATTTAGGACTATAACCATGTGCCTCAGTCTGGAGTAATGCAATGAGTTTACTGCCTTCAGAAGATGTTGTCTGCTAAGAATTCCATCTTAAACCCTTCCTCTTCCTGCTCAGCAGTGGCACCTTTTTAAATTCCTGATCCTTTCTGGTAGACCAGTACATGGATATGAAATAGATGCATACATAGAAAAGAGGTAGCTGGGGATAAGATAGAATGACTGGCTTGGGAAGAACTGGTCTGGCATCTCTTTCACTAAGAAAGGATGATGTACCCTGTATGTCCATACAGGTCACCCACCCCTAATAGTGGCTGTGCTTTTGTGGATACAATCACTAGTAGAATATTGACATCCTACCTACCTTGAAGAGTATTTATATTTGGTTATATAAAACCATACACGATTTCGATAGCTATACTGCATCTCACAGAACAGGAAATGTTATCAAAACTAGCAGTAGTGAAGCCTCAGGCTTTGGGCCTGTAACTTTTAAGTGATATAGAATCAGATGTTAAAACGGTTTTCACATTTTAATGTAAACAAAAGGCCTGTTTAAATTTGTATAACTTTGTAAAATGTATTACTAACTACTCACTTAAATGGTTTTTCCCCTGTGTGTGTCCGGATGTGGTTGTTTAATGTGGTTGCTCCAGCAAAGGCCCTGCCACAATAGCCACATTTAAAGGGTCGGTCGCTTGAGTGGGTGACAACATGGTTCCTTAATTCTGATGGCTGAGAGAAGGACTGGGAACAGTGTCCACACTGGTAAGGCCTAAATAAAATAAGCAAAAAAATCATATTTTCCTAGATGGAAACAGAATATGAGTATTTCAATATAACTTAAAGTCAGATACCACATTTACAATCTGCATCCATCTTCGTTATTATGAACGTGTTTCTTAAAAAAGCAGACATCCTGAAAATGTTCACTCCAGTGATATCTGTAAATCATGTTACTGAATAAAAGTACCAACCATACAAAACATTTCGAATAGATAAAAGTACCAACCATAAAATGCATATTGTCTGCAAAAGAAATGTAAAAATGTGTATACATGTACAAATAGAATTGTGAATAGTCATCAATGCATGTTATTAAAGTGGTATTCTAACCATGCACCTTGAAGGTAAATCAATAGGTTATGCTATCAAAGTCTAATGGGTGCGGGTCCCACCTCTGGGAGCCTCACCTATCTTGGGAATAGACCCCTGAAAGTGATGGCTCAGAACTGAGAGCCAGTCACACTTGTTCACAACTCTCCCCTCTGTTTAATGGGCTTTCCGAGTACAGCCAAAAACTGTGCTCAGCTGTATAGAGCAGAATAGAGACATGCAGGGACAACCAGCTCTTCTGAGCTGACTTTTTCAGGGGCTTTTTCTTAAAGACCTCTAGAATTGATCCCTATCATTATAAGTTGGCATAGTCTATTGATTTACCATCAAAGTGCATGGTGGGAACACCCCCTTTTGATCGAGTCATATATGAGCAAAAGTAAATATATCCATGATGCCAGGAATCTTTTAAGCTAAAAACTTTTATTTTTTCACAAGACTTGAAAGCAACAAGAGAATATTTCAGCCCTAAAATGGCCTTTTTCAAGATGGAATATAAATGTACAGTATAGTGGTAAACATTTAGGGGGACATGACTGAAAAATGCCTTGGTCTAATATTTTTCTTGTTGCCCATAGCAAATAATCAGCGTTCCCCTTTCATTTCATATAGAGCTCTGAAAAAATGAAAGAGACGCTCTGATTGGTTGTTATGGGCAACAAGAAAAGTCTTAGATCAAGACAGTTTTCAGACATGTTCCCCTAAGACTATGTTCACACGGCTTATTTTGGGTTTGATTTCAGCCCATAATTCGCGCCATGCTGCGCGAATTACGGGTGAAATCTGTCCCAGTCGTTACGGTAATCCACAGTTCTCATACAGAACTATGGATTCCGTCTCCTCTCCCCGCTCGCCGTATTTCACATTGACATGTCAATTATTCACGGCGGGATACGCACCGTGGATAATGAATGTCTATGGGGCCGGCGGGCTGCCAATCCCCCGCCCCGCCCCCGCTGCCAAGCAAACGGCGTAATTGCGGGTGAAATCCGTCCCACAATTACGCCGTGAATAAGCCGTGTGAACTCGGTCTTAGTGTGGACACTCCTTTTTTTCTCACTCAGATTACAAAGTATCATAAAATAACAAATTGAAATCTTCAAAAGATACCTGGATTCCTTTAGTTTTGTTGATATATGTGGAAGTATCGGTGTTATAGTTTTCCAAGATGCACAGATTTAAAAAGGGGGAAAGGGTTTTGGAAATCAAACAACTTCCCTTTAGCAAAGGTGTAATATAGTAACATCATTAAGTTGAACTAAAGACCTATATCCATTGTACTCAAGTTAATATTCTGAAGTGTTTATTCCAGAAGGCTAAACAACCCCTATGAGACAGATGACAAATGCATTAAAGGGGTTGTCTCACTACAAGGATTTCTTTTTATGCTAAAAATCTTGCAAAAACAAGTCACTTTGCAATATGTGTCCATTAACAGTATCCTACCTATTCTGAGATAACCCCTATTGTATGGGCTGCATCAACTACTCGGGTCTCTATAGCTACAGACCTGTTCAATCTCTCATGATAGGCTGCCCACACTGGTTGCTATAGCTACAGACCTGGCTTCTACTGTAGCCCAGTAGAAGCCTTTAAAAACACGCCCCTGAATTCAAAATAAAACCCAAGAAAACAGGACTGAGGTAAGATGAATCAATGTAGTGAGACAACCCCTATAAAATTACGTAGGAAAAATTCATTCTGTCTCCAAGTATAACAAATAAAATAAACCGATCTCCAACAATGTAATAATCAAATATATTCTGGTATTTTTATCATATATATTGTGATTTTAGACCATATATTTAAATAATATTTACATATCAGCCATTAGATTTAGTTGTATTAAAGGGGATGTATCGCTTCCTTACTTCGGCTGATTCACACTGCTCTTAGCTTCTCAACTCTGTGAATGCAGGGGCGTTTCTTCCCCTCCCCACTGCTGGCCTGAGACTCCCCCCCCTCTCCCCTCTGAGTCCACATATCACTGTGTCTCTCCCTATCAGTCTTATTTTATAAGAGCTGTATACATACCACAGGCTGCATTCAATCTAATCTGAGCACTGATCTCTCACAGCTGGAGATGTATTACAGCTTTCTAAGAATGGCACAGATCTGCGTGTATGCAGGAGAGTTAGGCACAGGGAAAAAACTGTCATGTTTTCTCATTGTACAATCTGCTGCAGTCTGTTTCTGCTAGGTGTGGAGACAGAAAATGCTACGGCCCCTAACTCTGAGTGACAGACACAGCTCCGTGAATCGACCCAGGGGCTGTACAGAATGTAAATGAGCTCTCAGCTAGTGAATTGCAAGGAGGAGGGATTAGACCCACACTGGATATCAGTGTAAATAAAAACACAAAGATAAGGGACACTGTGAGAACAAGGCAGCTTTGCTAATGACATCCAATTGCAAAGTTGCTTGTTTTCACTGTCCCCTTATTCTGAAGACCATTTAATGAAACGATAACACCCCTTTAATTTTGGCCTGAGTCTAAGGGTATGTTCACACAGCTTACTGCGGCGCGTATAGTACACGCTGCAATGCGCCGGGTGTTTAGGAACCATGCGCTGATCATAGACATGCATTGCTAGCGGCGCGTATTTGCCGCTAACAATTCACATGTCAATTCTCTCCCCACGCATACAAGCTCTATGAGAGCTATGAATTACCGTATTTGCGGTGCGCATTTTGCCTTGTATTAAGCGCAATATGCAGCAAAATACGCACGCAATTATGCACGAAAACAAGCCGTGTGAACATACCCTAAGGGGAACATGTCTGAAAACTGTCTTGATCTAAGATTTTTCTTGTTGCCCATAGCAACCAATCAGCGTTCCCCTTTCATTTCATATAGAGCTCTGAAAAAATGAAAGAGACGCTCTGATTGGTTGTTATGGGCAACAAGAAAAGTCTTAGATCAAGACAGTTTTCAGACATGTTCCCCTAAGACTATGTTCACACGGCTTATTTTGGGACGGATTTCAGCCCGTAATTCGCACTGTACTGCGTGAATTACGGGCTGAAATCTGTCCCAGTCATTACGGTAATCCACAGTTCTCATAGAGAACTATGGATTCCGTCTCTCTCTCTCCCCGCTCGCCGTATTTCACATTGACATGTCAATTATTCACGGCGGGATACGCACCGTGGATAATGAATGTCTATGGGGCCGGCGGGCTGCCAATCCCCCGCCCCGCCCCCGCTGCCGAGCAAACGGCGTAAAAGAGGGCGAAATCCGTCCCACAATAACGCCGTGAATAAGCCGTGTGAACTCGGTCATAGTTTTGACACTCCTTTTTTTCTCACTCAGATTACAAAGTATCATAAAATAACAAATTGAAATCTTCAAAAGATACCTGGATTCCTTTAGTTTTGTTGATATATGTGGAAGTATCGGTGTTATAGTTTTCCAAGATGCACAGATTTAAAGGGGAAGTTTTGGAAATCAAACAACTTCTTCAGCAAAGGTGTAATATAGTAACATCATTAAGTTGAACTAAAGACCTATATCCATTGTACTCAAGTTAATATTCTGAAGTGTTATTCCAGAAGGCTAAACAACCCCTATGAGACAGATGACACATGCATTAAAGGGGTTGTCTCACTACAAGGATTGCTTTTTATGCTAAAAATCTTGCAAAAACAAGTCACTTTGCAATATGTGTCCATTAACAGTATCCTACCTATTCTGAGATAACCCCTATTGTATGGGCTGCATCAACTACTCGGGTCTCTATAGCTACAGACCTGTTCAATCTCTCATGATAGGCTGCCCACACTGGTTGCTATAGCTACAGACCTGGCTTCTACTGTAGCCCAGTAGAAGCCATTAAACACGCCCCTGAATTCAAAATGAAACCAAGAAAACAGGACTGAGGTAAGATGAATCAATGTAGTGAGACAACCCCTATAAATTACGTAGGAAAAATTCATTCTGTCTCCAAGTATAACAAATAAAATAAACCGATCTCCAACAATGTAATAATCAAATATATTCTGGTATTTTTATCATATATATTGTGATTTTAGACCATATATTTAAATAATATTTACATATCAGCCATTAGATTTAGTTGTATTAAAGGGGATGTATCGCTTCCTTACTTCGGCTGATTCACACTGCTCTTAGCTTCTCAACTCTGTGAATGCAGGGGCGTTTCTTCCCCTCCCCACTGCTGGCCTGAGACTCCCCCCCCCCTCTCCCCTCTGAGTCCACATATCACTGTGTCTCTCCCTATCAGTCTTATTTTATAAGAGCTGTATACATACCACAGGCTGCATTCAATCTAATCTGAGCACTGATCTCTCAAAGCTGGAGATGTATTACATCTTTCTAAGAATGGCACAGATCTGCGTGTATGCAGGAGAGTTAGGCACAGGGAAAAAACTGTCATGTTTTCTCATTGTACAATCTGCTGCAGTCTGTTTCTGCTAGGTGTGGAGACAGAAAATGCTACGGCCCCTAACTCTGAGTGACAGACACAGCTCCGTGAATCGACCCAGGGGCTGTACAGAATGTAAATGAGCTCTCAGCTAGTGAATTGCAAGGAGGAGGGATTAGACCCACACTGGATATCAGTGTAAATAAAAACACAAGATAAGGGACACTGTGAGAACAAGGTAGCTTTGCTAATGACATCCAATTGCAAAGTTGCTTGTTTTCACTGTCCCCTTATTCTGAAGACCATTTAATGAAACGATAACACCCCTTTAATTTTGGCCTGAGTCTAAGGGTATGTTCACACAGCTTACTGCGGCGCGTATAGTACACGCTGCAATGCGCCGGGTGTTTAGGAACCATGCGCTGATCATAGACATGCATTGCTAGCGGCGCGTATTTGCCGCTAACAATTCACATGTCAATTCTCTCCCCACGCATACAAGCTCTATGAGAGCTATGAATTACCGTATTTGCGGTGCGCATTTTGCCTTGTATTAAGCGCAATATGCAGCAAAATACGCACGCAATTATGCACGAAAACAAGCCGTGTGAACATACCCTAAGACATCAACCTTAAATAACTAAAGCAATAACAATTATAGCACACTTTATAAACATAAAACACTAATTTCAGTTTTATATATATGAGGGCATACGAGAAACAACATTGATGCAGATTTACATCCTTTTGGTGTCACTAAGAAAACAAGGTTCAGATTACTTTGTCAAAGCTTAAAGGTCTTAAACAGTAGTTTGGTAATGTGTCTCCATGCTTTACTACTTTGGCTATTTATATATTAGCTATTTTGTATTATTAACTTAGCAGTTAAAATAAGTAAGTGCTCTGTACTCCATCCTTTTATTTAATTATACAATGCTGGAGGTTCCCCAAGGCATTTGCAAATTCAGACTGTTTCTGATGATTGGGTCACCTAGCTGATTAAAACCTTTTTTCTAATGGCCAAAATTAAGTCATTTCTCATTTAAGAGTCAGTAATGTGTATCTTCTGTTTTTAAATCTATTAAGGTAATGTTCTCATTTTAATAAATAGAGCATGTGGCTAATATCGAGCAGATTCCCAGCTTATGGCCCCTGTTAATAAAGGCATTTAGGTGCCCACAATGGAAAATAACTTAGCTACACACAGAGATAAAGAGGTGGTGCTGGCAAACGCTCAAGGGTTTGGCTCCAAGTATGAACTTTCCATCTGGATAAACTAAGGTGTTTACTACAATGTTTCTACTAAAACTGTTTTCTTCTGTTCAGCGTAAAGTACTTTATTTCTAGCAGTCCTTAAGGTAATGTGTCATTTAAAGCACACAGGAGTGGAGCTTTAGGGGGCACAGAAGTTACTGTGTGCCTGAGCCATGGAGAATGGAAGGCCTATAGGCACTGAGCTGTTTAGGATGGCAAAAATGATATAAATATTATGAGTTTGGGTAGAAAGGTATATTTCTATCTCCATTTCTTTCAAACTAATACTTAAATTATGCATATATCAGACATGGCACAGACATGGGGATTGTGGGAGAGCAGCTGTTAGTGGACATGTATAGTCTGCCCACTTTTCACAGAAACAATCAGGAAGTCAGCAGATCGCATGGGAATACTGAGAAAATAAAAAGCAAGTTTATTTAAAAATATAAAAAAACTATGTATGCCATTTGTCATCAAATGATTCCTGTGGTAGCAGTAATTATGACTGCTATATGACTTTTGGTGGAAAAAGCCATTTTAAAAAATGAATTTAAAACCATTGCACATAACATATTTTAAAAACTGGATAGTTAGTAGATAGTAATTTAGTAGTACCGTGTTACTATCTAATTAGTCCAATTAGCAAAGAGCTTCAGTAAGTGTACACTAAAAGAACGTAAATGTTGACTTTACTGAATGGACGTACAATGCCTGGTTACTTAATTTGTTTTATACTTAGCCATCCAAGGTATCTCAACTTCTATTACACAGGCCCTGCAGATACTTTACAAAGGAAACCAACCGTATAATAAGAGGCATTATAAATTAACCTGCTTGACCTTGCTGTCAACTATGAACACAGATTTAATCATTTCAAGTTTACAGGGAGTTCAACAGATTCTTCTGTGTAAAGCTTTACTTTGATACCGCTGCTTCTTCTGAAATGTAAAATCCCAATGAAGGGCTCATGTACACAGTCATGTTAAGGTTCTGTTTTCTAAGGCCATTATAGGACACTGTCGAGGTGCATTAGATCTCACTGTAGCTCTATATATCATATCCAATATTATATAGAAGTATATCTCTTGTCTGAATCCAACTAAGAAAGTTGTGGAATGTCCCATTAACCCCTTAAGCCGAACACCTGAAAAGTAGTTAATGACCAGAACCTTTTTTTTAGTTTTTGCCTCCTTGCGTTTCAACAGTTGTAACTTTTTTATTTTTTCAATGACGCAGTTGTATGAGGCCTCGTTTTATTCGAGACAAGTTGTACTTTATGGGGGAATAGTTTAAGTTCACTTATAAATAATTGCATATTTTTATTTTTATTTTATTTTTTTTATTTTTTTATTTTTTTTTTTTACACCATTTACATTTCACACTTAAAAACTTGCTAGATTAATTCTACAGGATATTACGGTCGTGTGGATACTTAATATGTGTAGGTTTTTTGTGTGTGTTATGTATACACAATTATTTTTTATTAAATATTTATTTTTATTTTATTCTTTATTTCTTTATTTTTTTTACACTTTTTATGTGTTTTTTTAACTGTTTTTTTTATATACCATGAAGGGAGAACTGTTTTACATTTTTTTACACTTAGTAATGTATTAGCATATTCATATATGCTAATATTTTATAATCTGTCTCAGTCTGACACAGGCAGTGATTAGGACAGCACACAGTGTGTCCTAGTCACTGGCTTAGTACACAGACAGCTCTGGGGCCACTCTAGGTCCCCAGGGCTGACTGTGCAGCCGTTCCCCGGGCTCTGTCGGGTGACCGGGTGTTCCGATCACCCGACAGAGCAGGGGAAACCCTTTGATTGCGCTGCGGTAACGCACCGCCGCAATCAAGGGGTTAAAGCACCGGGTTGCGGAGGTTTCCTCTGCTCCCTGGTGCTTGCAGGGGATGCTCTGGGATCAGTGCTGTGTAATACAGCCCTGATCTCAGTGCAGCTGCGGCGCCCGTCTGAAGACGTCGCTGCAGACGAACGACCCGCACCAGCTGACGTATAAAGTCGTTGGGCGGTCGTTAAGGAGTTAAATGTTATTTTTGCACAGATATTATTGAAGCATTGATATCACCCAACAGTCTCCTTAGGTCTTAAAATGAAAAATTATTTGCATATAGATTCATCAAGACCTATATGTACTTTGAAATACTATGATAGATCCGGTTAATTGCTGCTGTCTATAGAGCATACAATTGCTAACCCTTACATCACGCTATGCCTTAGTAGATTGGTAACCAGGACTGTTCCTAAAGGTGGGCAGTTACCACAGACAGAGCCTGTGTACAACTGGTATCTACCACTGTATGGTCACTATATGGCATTAATATTGGTCATAGTATAATGGTTTGGTGTATTATACAGTCACTGTGTGGTGGTGATATGTGTTCATGATGTGGTGGTATTATTCGGTCACCATGTGATGATGATATGTGGTGGTATTATTCAGTCACTGTTTGGTGGTGATATATGGTCTTAATGTGGCGTTATTATTCAGTCACTATGTGATTATATGTGGTGGTATTACTTAGCCACTATGTTGTAGTGATATCAGGTCATGGTGTGGTGGTATTATTCAGTCTCTATGTGGTGGTGATTTGTGTTGGTATTATTCAGTCACTATGTGGTGATGATATGCGGTAATATCACTATGTGATGATATTTGTAATGGTGTGGCGGTATTTGATCTTAGTAGGATTAGTTAGTATTATCCTTGGGATTCTGGTTTTGTGTAGCACTGTTATTTGGTAATTGTCTGACTATTATTTAGTAATTTTATACACAGAACTTTGTGTGTTTTTTGTATATTCAGGCATTGGTTGATGGTGATGCAATGTGTTGCAGCGTGGCGCAACATGTTGATGAGAGGAGGGGGAGAAATTTCATCACCCTGTCCTGAATGCAGTTTAGACTAGGAATGGCCCGGTGTGTAATGCTGTTGTTATCTAGGTGACTTATACTGCTTTACAAGAGATAAAATAGCTTTACAATAGTGGATACAAAAAATGTATATACTCTCCAAGATTGCTGCAAGACAGAGTTTATGTTGGTTGGTTTATTTGTCATTAAAACATGTTATATTTCATGTTATTTTAATACATTTCAAGAAATCAGTAATAAATACTGGGTCAGACTGTTTGCAAGGCAAAAAGTGTCAAGGGTACTTTTACAACCTATGGTCCTCTACCATCTAGTTTCTTCTAGTCCTTCCCATATACTGAGATGATCATGCAGGTTTTGCTAATTTTTATTTCAAGAGGTTAAAGCTGTATTTGCCATAGTAAAAGGGGGATATCCAGTTGCAAGCTAATCTTATAATGTCTGTTCCCTAATTGCAAAAAGGATTGAGTAATCCCCAGTATGCCTAGCCTTTGTTCTCCCAACAACAGACAATGGGACTACTGTTATACACATTAGCATGTTTTTGGATATCATAGTGCACTGTGCTGATAATTATCTAATGTGTATCATATGACATTATTACTGAGAGGGTAGCCCCCTTCAAATGCACTCTTTGCAAGAACTTATTTTGGATTATAAAGTATGTAGACAACACAACCAACTCCTTATGATCTCTGATATGTCAAAAAAGCAGGTTACAACTTAAATTGACTCTAACTTTTTAACTTTACTTAAATAAATAGTAAAGCAAGATTTAAGAAATTTAAGAATACTCTTTCTCAACTTATTAGGTTCCCGCAATGTAATTTCATTATTCACTATGAAAAACTGCTAGACATCCGCCATAATAGAAAAGATAGACTGTCAGCTAACTAAGGGTTTAGGTTACATACTGCCTATAGAAATCAATGGATCAGGGAAGTAGAGGTTTAGCGAGTGGCTAGAGAGAAGCAGAAAAAAGAGAGGTTCGGTCAAAGATCTAGTAAGTGTTGTATTTCATCCCAGTTCTGGATTACCAGTTATTGAGAAGGTTTGCTATAGAAATATAAGAGTATAGGATCTCCTCTTCTGCTTATATGTTGTGTATGGGAAGGAAAATATCAGCTAGTCTTCACCCACTAGTTTAGGAACAATTAGTACCTGCACTTGGGGAAGATTCTTGAAAAGTGCCAGACACAGGTCATGTAATGACCAGAAATAATGTTTTTTTTGCACATACTCGACCGCTTACCCCGAAATTAAGGTACACTTTAATAAATGCTAATAAATAAAGTTTTCTGAATTTTAAATATGTGAAGGTGTGTCCTATGAGGACAGCAGAGTTTTATTACAAGATTGAAGAAAAATTATGGTAAAGAGGAAAGACTCAGTTTGAGTAGACAATGAAGAATTGGCATATTGCAATAAAAAAATAAATGATATCATTAAAAAGAACAGATACTGATGTGGTCTTTTGTCTGTGCTTCATTAAGTAACCCTTATTTAGAAGTTATTTAACTCACTACATCTTGCTAGATCTTTAGTTGTGGTAAGTGATATACTGTAGGTAAGTGGGCTTCTTGTACCTCCTTAGTTCACTAACACCAAAAACTTGGAATCCAGCTTTGCTTAAAAGTGTTACTTATTAGATTGTCAAATGCAGATTATTATCTTCTGCTGAAAGTACATCAGTCTTCCCATCAGTATTGATTATAACTCTCCATAAAATGCTGTATCTGTAAACATAGAGAATAAGCAGCCGTAAGTCAATTTTATTTATAGGATTTTACATCTCAGAGTAGAGAGATCTGTTCTTGCACAGTCTGCAGTTTAACTCTGAGGTCCCTGTTTTTTTTACTCTCTATTGGAAAAAACCCTGAAATATTTTCTTGTGTATTATAATAATCTATTGGGAATTGTGTTCCCTCACATCTGAGTTATGAATTCGGCCCATGCAATTAGTGCCTTACAGTAGTTGTTTTAATGTGTGCATAAATCTCCTATTGGAATCCTGTCAAATAAGCCGTTTTTGGTCTTATGGAACTGCTTTGCTTGGTAGAGAAACATTAGTCATTTGAAGAAACATGAAGTGCTATATACATTCAACACAATGTTACTAAATGTTTATCTGTGGCCAAGCGCAAATGCAGTGTCGCCAATCAATGACTTGCAGCTAATTGTAATAATGAAGATGTGATCCTTTTCTTTGTTGCTAACTTCTTCATCTAGTAGAATCACTGCTGGGTTTATCCAGCTTTGTTGTATATTGGTGAATAGTTCACCAATATGGCATGAATTCTGTTGCAAGTAGTAGGCAAAATGATGCTTAATAAAATACATGAAAAAATTGCAAAACACATCTGTAGGAAAATAATCCATGCCTTCAATGGAGGGGTCATTACATTACAAATTAATATCTACCTTGATAATATCTTAATGTAAATTACAGATTACTATTAGTAAGTTTTAAATCCTTCTCACAATACATTTCGTGTCTTTGCCGCTAGTACCCATTTGAATACTTTAAAAAAAAAAAAAAAAAAAAAAAGGTATTCAAACATATATTGCATTGTACCTGCAGCCATAGGCTTTAATAAAACAAATGTAGTCTATATCCGACTACATTTAATCTGTTAGATAAAAAGTATACGTTTTATCTGAGGGATAGAAAAGTTTACTTCAGCATGCTTTTCTGTCACTTAATCTTGAGAAAAACAGGCCAATTGTAGTCACATGTAGACTGAGTATGCCCGATTAAAGTCTATGGCTATCTCACATTATTCAAATGTAATATTAATGGTTCTTAAATAATATTCTTCATTCTGTAAATTGACATCAATACCCTAATATACGTAATTTAACAGATACTAGATATATTTAATTAGGAAACTAAGATAAACCAACCTGTTTAAGCATTGCATGTTTTCTTCTGAGATGCAAACCTCTGTTTGTTTCACTATAACTTTCCTGAGCCATTGACACTGATTGCCAACTTTCACGCATATACAGTATGTTTAGATGGGGAAAGCTGTAAATCAGGATTTGTGGACATCAGAAACTGGACTAACTTCTTAAACATCTCTTCTTAATACTAATTAAATGTATATTAATCTCTCCTCATTAATTAGGATTTCCCATGCCCCTTTCTGTGATTTGGTAGCCTTGGAATGAGACTTTGAAGGCTTTTTTTCTCATGGGTCAATATTTCTTCACTGATGTCAACTGATATTGAATGTCCTTTAGATTCCCCTAAAATCCATCCTGCATTCCAGAATCCAGCAATATTTTTTTCATTTTCTATTCCCTATTACCAGCTAGCCTAACATTTCAGTGACCGCTTACCACTGCAAATATGTAGCTGACCATTGGGTTCTATTTGCCTTTTCATTAAATCACTCGTTGCAAGTATTTCTCTTCACATCAGCCTCTAGACACGAAAAAAATAAATATAATGTATGCTATTCCTAAAGCATCAATAAATGACCCCAATGAAAAAATAATTTTGTAGAATACTAATTACATATTAAGCTTCCTTTACTTATAAATGGAGTCTTCAATATCTCATATTATACTTGCTCGTTTCAATTAAATATTTACTTTTTGTAGGAAAAAAGCAAGCAGGACAGAATTTTAGATTAAATTAATTAGATTTTTTTTCTTGCATGCTAGCTATCAGGATTGTCAGATAAACGAGCTTTGATGCATAAATAATGACTGTATTATATCCATGGTGCCACTGGCCAAAGTACCAGAAACTCTAATTCACTTGTTCAGCTAAATTTCATCTTCAGTTCACAGCCATAAAATTCCGTATTGACAAACGTTCAAACCAACTTTGACTCTAAGGTATCTGGTCAACATTTTTCTTCTATATGGATATTAGTTTATTGAATAAATGGCATCTGTTTTCCTCCACATCACCGCTAGAGCAGGTATATCTTTTTGACAGCTCCACACGATTTATAGCTTTGCATGCTCTGAAGAAAAATAGTGCTAAGCAAAAAATTCCAATTCATTGCCTCTTAGTACTTAATTAAGTTCCTACACACTGTACACCGCAGGTGAACCCGGCAATGACTGTCACATAAGCACTGAGATGCAAGACATTCTCTCTCTGGGAGACATGAAAGCATTTATAGAATCTTGGCCTGATGTTTTCTGCCTATGATAGTCATTCATTTAGCCTCGTATGATGGCCATGAGAAAATAAAGCATAAATCTCAAATACACTCTGTTTTAAGGTCACAGCACCTTTAAAATTGCATTTTCAGCTCATTATAAACCAGATGAAGACAGCTGTTGATCATTTCATTTGCTGTAAGGCTCTGTTCACACGGCTTAAAATGGGACGTATTTCACCCCGTATTTCGCGGCGTACTGCGCGAAATACGGGTTGAAATATGTCCCAGTCATTACGGTAATCCACAGTTCTTATAGAGAACTATGGATTACGCCTCCTCTCCCCGCTCGGACAATACGCTGAGCGGGGAGAGAAGTGACATGTAATTTATTCACGGTGTATACACGCCGAGAATAATGAATGTCTATGGGGCCGGAGGGCTGCCGGCCCCCCACCCTGCCCCCTGTACACACAGCGTAATTGCAGGCCAAAATACGTCCCGCAATTACACCGTGTGAACCTAGCCTAAGGGTGAATTCACACAGTGTCTTTGTGGCATATAACAGTGGGTACTATGCGCGCTGCTATACACTGGGTATATTAGAAGTACACACTGGCCAGCACATACTTCTAAAAATGCTCTGTGCCAGCTCCCATAAACTTTGTTTCAACAAGTGACATGTGACTTCTTTCTCCTGGCGCGCAATACAAGTCTAGGATAACGGCAGGTCATCATAGCTCTCAATAATAGCTATGAATTACCATATTTGCGGACTGTACCTCGGGCAAATTGCAGCGCAATTGCAGGCCGGAATACGCTTTGAGAAAATACCCTAATAAAGTTCACAGTACATATGGAAAGAAACAGATTTGCTGCAATGACTAAATGTACTGTAGTTACAATTTAAAAGTAGGCTTAGCTTACATACTAATATGTTATATGAATATATAATATAGTTATATGAATAACTAGCATCCTGCAAAAACATTCAATCATGAGAAAAGGAGAGTACACCCTCTGAATTCTATGATTTAACATATAAGAACATAATAAAGGAACATCCGTCCTTTAGTAGGTCTCAAAATTAGGTGAATACAACTTCAGATGAATGAAGCATAAAAAATTATACTGTGTCATTATTTAACCAAATCTAGGCCAAGATGCAGAAGCAGTGTATGTAAAAAATGAATGACACCTGCTTCCAAATGCCCTTAATTAGCTGATCATCAGCCAATGTGACCATCTTTATAAAAGCAAAGGTTCTGGCAATTTGCGCATTTATAAAACACTGCCAAGGCGAGTAGACATCAATAATGACCTTAGGGAAGCAACTGCTGCTGCTGCCCATGAATCTGTTAAGGTTTATAGGGCCAAATCATTTGAAGTCCATCATTCTGCACAGGCGTGGACATGCAAAACAAATTCAATGAGTACTGTGTATACAGACTAGAACGAAACCTCCTGGCTTCCTGTGTCACAGTGCCAGTAGTCACTTAACAGACCCAGATCAGGTTGTTCCCCCCTGTACGTCCAATGTACCTGGGGCTAATATACCAGCCCCAGGTACAGGGGAAATAGGAGAAAAAAATAAGTGATGTAGAAATGTCCCCCAAAGGTATTTTCTGACCTTATAGGGGGCACCATATGTACAATAGAATAATTATTGTGCCACATTTTGTCGAGAAATGATCATAAATGTGTCTAATCTGTCTGAATGTGGCGCAACATGCCTACCAAGAATTGTTGCACACAAAAGAGTGAAGGACGTCAGACGTGCGTCTATTTTTGGCACAAATCCTTTTAAAATATGTCAGATGTGGGATACGAAATTTTTTTTTGTCTCACATCATGCCAGAAAATTGGCACAGTCAGTTTCATACATGTCCCCCATAGTGTTTTACAACACACATTGCACATTGTGTAATTCAGCATTACAAAGGGTGAAACCTTCAACAGATCTGCATCAATATCCACATATAAGACATGTGGATTTTGTGGCTGGTTACTCTAGGGTTTAAAATGACACTAAATTTGATTCTAACTTAAGATGTTTATCTCATTTTCTTCTTAGGGCTCGTTCACACGGCTTATTTTGGGACTGATTTCAGCCGTAGTGAGCGCCGTATTTGCGCTCCAATACGGCTGAAATCAGTCCCAGGCATTACAGTAATCCACAGTTCTCATAGAGAACTATGGATTCCGTCTCTACCTGCCCGGCGGATTCGCCGAGCAGGGAGAAAGTGACATGCACATTATTTACGGCGTGTACGTGCCGTGAATAATGAATGTCTATGGGGTCGGCGAGCTGCCAGCCCCCCGCCCCGCCCCCGCTGCACGACAGCCGGCTTTATTGTGGGAAGAAATCGGTCCCTGCAATTACGTCAGTAATAAGCCGTGTGAACATTGCCTTAATTTCCCTAAAAGTTTTTGCTGACTTTACTGTCATTAAAGACAGGGCAAGGTGTTAAATAAACTCTAATACAGGTCACCAGCATGTCATCTTAATGTAGGTGAAACATGCACATCGCCATAAAGTGGCAAGATGTGCTACCTAGAAGCTTTGACCTAAATTACTAAGCAATGATTTATCAGAACTCACAAGTCACTAAAAAATGCCATGAATTTTATGATAACATGTGCAATGGTCCTTCAAATTACAGTGGCCTCAGGATACAATATTTTCAACATACAATGGTCTTTCCTGGGATATAGTA
Source organism: Phyllomedusa bahiana (assembly GCA_025379985.1). Lineage (NCBI taxonomy): Eukaryota > Metazoa > Chordata > Amphibia > Anura > Hylidae > Phyllomedusa > Phyllomedusa bahiana. The sequence goes on along the minus strand of JAODAL010001118.1, from coordinate 141,471 downwards.
TTTAAAGTGTGGTTTCAAGATACAATGTCCTAGACACATGATCCAGCCAATTATTATGAACATCTGTATTAGTGAAGTGCATGCAGTGATTGGCTGTCTAGTAGTGCCTCTTTATAGTATAGTGTTATACTAAATGTCCTCTACTGCTCGTTACATATATCAGGTTGAGCTGCAACTTTGGGCATCAGGTGAGGGCAGTCGCACCTTCTTTTCTTCTGGGACATTGTGCATGAATACATGAGAGAAGCTCGTACCCTCAAAATAGAATGTGATTTCCAGATTCCATCAGCTTTTGTGACTATTATATATGAGTCGCTTCATCTGTATTAGTTATCTGTTTGATTTTATTTTAGTTTCCATTTGGCCTTATGTTGGGTGACGTTTTGGGGATCAGCACCAAATCCCAGTTTTCCATACAGTTATAGTCTCAACGTACAATGGTCATCCCAGAACCAATTAATATTGTATGTTGAGGGATCACTGTATATTGGCAAACACACATACACGGGTTGTGTCAAAGCCTCTGACATCTGGGGAGTAGCAACACACGAGGAGGACATCAAATATTAGATACCCTGGACCCAGAAATGAATTCTTAGGGAAGTTGGAAACTAGACTGATGGTAAAAATTACATTATGTGCCACTTTATAATTGTGGAAAAAAGACTGCAGCTATAACAACCCTTATGACATTGCTGATGTCATCTTGTTTTACCTGTCTGGATTCTGGGTGCATACGTGCATCTGTAGTAGAATCCTTTGGGTAAAAGTCTTAAAACATTGTCCACATTTCCAAAGATGCCAGTCACTGAATTCTGAGTTGAGTTGGCTTGTTGAGGTTGGGCTGGCAAGAACTCGTTGGTTTTTGGCATTAATCTGGTTATATGCTGTGTCCAGAGGCCCAGATTTATCCAGGAGAGACTAGTTTCTATTGCATGGAGTCTGTGGAAAAACTATGGACCTCTGCAACGTAGAAGAAGGCAACTTGCCATTTTTGTTGAAGGACTGTAGAGGGTCTTGTCTGGACATGGCTTCAATAACAGGTGATGGAACGTTCACTACAAGACAAATGTATGTCAATTTTAAAATACAGCAGTTACACAATACTATAAAAAATACTGTCATCTAATGAAACCTTTATAAGAGAAAATCACCCAGTCTATGACAGTATAATAAATAATGTCTTACAGTTTTCATCCTGAGCGATGCATTGTAATGGGATTCCAAAGAACGACGTGTAGCTGTCATTGTACCACACCAATAGTTCTGTGCCCCGGGGAATGTCAATACAAGCTCTGTAGAATATGCTTGATCTGGTAAAATAACAGTAAATCTATGATAGTTGATCTATTTACTTCCTTCAATCACTTCTAAAATAGAGAATATCACAGCATCAAAATGCAGACAATATTTTTAACCCTAAAATGAAGTATAAAATATAAAAATATGACCTATTACAGGCCAATTACTTTAATGGTCTTCAAAAGTGTTACAGTATAGCCCAACAAACATAGTCTTTGTAACAGTGTTACAAAATAGCTTTCTTCCAAAAAAAAGGAAACTGTCTGTCCGCTATTGGTGGTAGCTAACTTGTAAGTCAAACTGTGATCCATAGTAGCGCCTCTAGTATTTTTTTTAATTCTTTTTGGTTCTGTCCAGTCAGTCAGTCTTTTTGGAAACACACCAATTTACAACTAGCCATACCACATATCTTATGCCCTGTAGGGCCTTATCTGGCAGTTTGTGGGACACGAATCTTGCCTGCTGCACAGAAAATGATTTTAAAAATACGGATAGGTCTCAGACTACCATCTTTGTGCTTATTCATAGAAAAAATTATTTTGATTGCGGATGGACTGTGTTGAGGCCTCTACAAATATTTTTTTGGGAAATGGCAACCCATTATTAACATTCTCCCAGACTATATAAAAGCCAGCATACAATCTTGTTTTCAACCTATTATGTGGAACTAGGAACAATCAATTGGAGATTTAGTACTGATTCAAATCACGGGCATTTCCTAATACCCCTGCTAAGTCTTACTTGCCCCTCTTTCAAAATTCTGGAGACTTACTGTGGGTCTATATGTCCTTTGTGCCTTCTTTCCTCCCTAATCCTCACTACTTCTCTTCCCCCCCGTTGGTTTGTGTTATTACCTGCTACAAATATTTTATCATAAATGCAGATTTTATACTGGCTAAAATCTGTATCATTTAAGTTTGGATTCTTAACCCAACTGAGAACTGTAATGCAATCACTGTTCTCTTTACAAACGTATTCCCTTCCTCCCTATCCACTCCTCCCTACACTCCACTCCCAACCTAAGTTTGTTTTACATTTTTTTTATTTAAATATTTTTGATACATGACTACGGCTGGGTTTTTACACTGGGTTATTTCATGCTTTTTTGTTAAATGGTAATTTCTTCAGTTACTTTACATTTTAGTTAATTACAAAACCACCTGCCTCTAACAAAAATGCATACAGTAATGCGACATGTGAACCCAGCCTTGTACTAGTGCATCTCAAAAAATGAGGATATCATTGAAAAGATAATTGATATCAATAATTTAAGTCAACTGGAGAAACCCATATATTGTATAGACTCATTACAGTATGAATTACAAGGTTTAATATAATACATTTGTGAGCCCTATAACAAATAACAAGATAGTCCTGGATAACCCCTTTAATTTTCAATGATATTCTAATGTTTTAAGATGCACTAATAGGTTTAATTACAGAAAAGGATTATTTTTCTCTGGAGGAGAGCTAATTTGCATTTGTTTTTTTAAAGGAGTGTTGTCTGGCCAATAGGGCTGTCTAGTCCTCCACAAGAGAAACACTTGACTCCAATCTACTGTACTAGAATAACTTCATTTTTCAAGAAGTTCTTTAAAGAGGTTATCTATAAAATTGATGATTCAATATCGTTTAAATACAGCAGATAAAACAATATTGCATTTTCTCTTTAATTCAAACTTTTTGGTCATCGCTCTACGTACAGCAAGTTAATTTGTGTTTCCACAGGTTATTATAATTAACGCCATTGCATAAATGCTTATATATAATATACTGTAAAGGAAACACACTTGCTGAACGTTGAGCGGTGAACATAAAGTCTGAGTGAAAAAGTGAAGTATAACACTTTGTATAATATTGTTTTAACTATCGTAGTTAAAGGATTTTGAATTGTACAGGGACTCCTGAAACAACAGTGGGTCGATAGATTCATTACTATTACATTGAATTGTATAAAATGGATAGCCTATCCTCAGGAGAGGCTATTTATATTAGCTTGTGGGGTCTGACTCCCATTAAGCAGCTTTTTGAATGGGCTGTGGTATTCATGAGGCAACCAGGACAAGTTTGTGGATTTGTGGCTACTCTGCCTAGCAAAACAATGCAATAGATGAAAACTGCATCCTTTCTTTAAGCACCATAATCAATGTAGTCCTGACTGTTTCCTCTATGACAGCTAATTAGCCTCCTCACAAAATAAAAGAAAACCTAATTTGACAACAATTGGCTGCCATGATTGTTTTTTTCTCACAACACTGCATCCACATAGGGACCATGCTTATAGCTCCCATTTTTCATTGCCTCATGTGTACCTGCTGTAACACGTAGCTTCCAGTCCGCCTGCATTTTTGGTGAAAGTAAGAAAAAAAAAATATCCATGGCATTATTGACCTCATGTATGAATCAGTAAAGAAGATAATAATGAAAATGATGTCCATTGGGACCAATAGGACAAATGATTTCATTTTACCTGCACTGAAAAAAAAAGTTGAAATTGCATTGGTTGCTAATGGCAACACTATCAGTTTCTGCCAACAGGGACACTGCCAGAAGTATTTTTATTAAAACCAATATTCCTGGAAAGCTGTTTTTGTTAACATTTTAGGCAATATTTTTTTTATTTCTGCAGTCCTATGGAATTAAAAATTACACATAAAGGGCCACATGTATGAAAACTGTCTTGTTCTAGAACTCATTTCGTTGCTCATGGCAACCAATCAGAGCGCCTCTTTCATTTTATATAGTGCTCTGGAAAAACGAGAGGGGCGCTCTGATTGGTTGCTATGAGCAACAAAGAAAGTCTTAGACCTAGACAGTTTTCATACATGTGGCCCAAAATGTTTTCCTTCTCTAGCTGTGAGAGAGAACTTTTGTATGTCAGGGCAGACTAATCGCGCTTTATTTCAGCTGCTACGTATCTCTACATAGTCTCATTACAAACAGTAGGTAATGACATAATTGCTCTTTTGTTCGCTCCACAGTGATAGATAAGACCGTGAGGAATACATGAAAGGAAAATAGGGTATTCTTTTTCTGCACTAGGGAGGAGGTTTCTTCACACTTATCAGGCAACCAACCCATAGCAACCAATCAGAGCACCTCTTTCATTTTTCCAGAGCACTATATGAAATTAAAGGGTGTGCTCTGATTGGTTGCTATGGGCAACAAAGTGAATTGTAGACCTAGACAGGTTTCATGGGTGTGGCCCAAAGTGTGAGGGCCCTGCTCGCAAGAGCTTATAATCTATGTTGGTGTTAGGGTGAGACGAGAGGTGAGAAGTGCTTGGTTTACACAATGGCCCAACCATGTTTCATAAATACAGGGTAGTATACATAAAATTGGATGAACCTGACAGCCAGACAGTACATTTATTTGCAGATAAGTTTCTGTAAGTGCCCAAGTGCAGGTAATGACAGAAATGTGTGTGACTGAAAGGTGAGGGGTTAGAAATTGGGGATTTATTCCCTAATTAGGGATGCATTCTCAGGGTGCACTTAAAACTACACAGTCCCATAGAAGTAGCCCATGTGAAATGTGCGTCAGGACTGCACAGGATCTCCTACGGTGGAGGATCTCAGGTAGTGGAGGTTGCAACCTTTACTGGGGTAATTATATTATGCAATATGTTCAGCATTATACTGTACATTGATGTTATATTGCGTCTAATCCTTTTGCAGCTTTGCCTTGGTGAGTTACTAGTTTTACTGCTCGGTTGATTTGAATATCTTTCTAATGACTTGTTTTATGTTTTTCACTGGATATTTAATAGTATTAACTATACATGAATTACCAGCAGATTGGTTGTTTAAGGATTGTTGTTCATTTATCTTTACCATCAATTATTATACCCTGGTCTTGTAAGCACTTGTAAGCACTTCCGACCTTATCCTCATTTGCTTAAATTGGTGCTGCTTTATGTGTTTCTAAATAAAATGTACCCCTTTGAAGTATATACACTAGTGTTGGTATCTTTATACCTTGTGGTAGTTGCATCTATTAGTGGTTGGTAGTGTTTACTGGTTGGTGTATTCATTCGTTAGAAATACTAAAACTACAAGGGTTATGAGTGAGCATGACCGTACGGGGTGGCATGTTACAGAGAACTAGTGCAGCGCGTGCAAAGTCTTGGAGTCGAGCATGGAAGGTTGGGATGATTGAGGTATTTAGTCACATCAAAAGCACATAGAGACTAGCGTGGGTGGTAGACAGAGATGAGGAAAGAGAGGAAGCACTGTTGAGAGCTTTATGGGTGAGTGTGATGAGTTTATGTTGTATTCTGTACTGAATAGGCAGCCAGTGCAGTGACTGACACAGGGTAGAGGCATCAGTATAGTTGCTGGTAAGAAAGATAAGCTTGGCTGCTGCCTTCAAAACAAATTACAGAGGGGAGAGTTTACAGAGAAGGAGACCGATAAGTAAGGAGTTACAGTAGTCAAGACGAGAAAAAATAAGAGCAACAATGAGAGTTTGAGTTGTTTCCACAGTGAGAAAAGGTCGGATTCTGGAGATGTTCTTGAGGTGCAGGTGACAGGAGCGGGTAAGGGATTGGATATAGGGGGTGAAGGACAGATCAGAGTCTAGTATAACTCCAAGACAGTGGGCCTGCTGCCTAAGAGTTATGGTAGAACCACACACTAAAAAAGAAGTAACAAGGTTGGGTTGGTTCGTAGATGGCAGAATGATGAGAAGTTTAGTTTTAGTAAGGTTTAGTTTGAGATAAAAAGAGGACATGATATCAGAGACGACAGACAGTCACTGGTGTTTTCTAGAAGAGCTGGACTGATGTCACGGGAAGAGGTGTATAATTGAGTGTCATCAGTGTAGAGATGGTACTGATGAACCCTAGAGAATTTTTGGGGGAAACGCGTCGGGTCTTGACCAAATCACACGGTTTTTTGAATTAATGATACAACGGAACGTTGTTTTTGTTTGTGGGTCTTGAACAAATCACACAGGTTTCTGAATCAATGATGCAACAGAACGTTGTTTTTGTTTTTTTCTTGTTTTGTACATGTGACTAAAAAGAATGATTTTATGTGGATAGAATTTTTTCTCCTAGAGTGTCTATAGCACATATGGTAGTCCTGCTGGTATCCTTTTAGGAACTGTTTAAGGGGTCTGACCTAGGGTGCGCTCTCAATAGGTGGGGCCGCTCCTGTTGGGGCGACTACTCCGCCGAGGGGGGCAATTTTCACCCCTTGGGTCAGTACCACTATATTGGATATTTAGATTTAGAGGAACCAGCATTTCTTCCTCTCTAGGAGAACAAATTTTGGTGTTTGTTGCTGTGGGTCCTCCATTTTGGAGGGCATTCTTTTAAGGCATATCAAGTAAAAGTTATTTTTTAATTGGGTTTTTTTCTTCACTGTGAATTTTTGCTACAAATTTAACCCAAATAGGCAAAATTAGATTTATGTCTGTGAGTTTTTTTAGAGATGGTACTGGAAGCCAAATCTGATGATGGTTTTCCAGTAAGGGCTGTGTAGGATGAAAAGAGGAGAAAATCTAGAATTGATCCCTGAGGAACCCCAACAGCAAGAGGAAGAGGAGAGGAGGTAGAACCTGAAAATGAGACACTGAAGGAGCAGTCAGAAAGGTAAGATGAGAACCAAAAGAGCGTTGTCTTTGAGGCCAATGGCTTGAGCATGCTGAGAGGAAGCTGATCTACAGTGTCAAATGCTGAAGAGAGGAAGCAATAACAGGTAGTTGTCCTGAGATTTAGCTGTGAGGAGATCAGTTAAAACTGTAGCTGGATTAGTTTCTGTTGAGTGTTAAGTACATAAACCAGATTGTAGAGGGACGAGAACAGAGTTAACAGAGAGATAGCGGATTATGTGAGAATACACCAAGCATTTCAAAAGTTTAGGCATGAAGGGAAGGTTAGACACTGGTCAGTAATAAACAGCGCATGATGAGTCCAGAGTGGGCTTTTTTACTAAAGGGGTTATGACAGTGTGTTTGAAGGGGGATGGAAAGATCGCAGTGAAAAGAGAGAGCAATCAAGTAATTCACCCACTGCTGTACTACTAGAGCTCACAGAAGGGAAGTCAGAGAGAGTGATGTACATAGGGGAATTTTAAAAAATTATATTAAAAAAATCACCCAGTAAAAAAAAATCCATATTGCTTGACAATATGTGAAAAGAAAGATTTTGATAGTAATGTCCTTTAAATTCTAACAACAATTTCAGGAATAAGGCTTTAAGTGACTGTCTTACATCAAGACAGTCTACATTTAAGGCACTTAAAGGGGTTAAATAGAATTAGAAAAGCAAGGCTATAACAGCAAAACAGTACCACAGCGGTTCAAACGATGTGTCTGGTATTACCATTAACCCCCTCCACTTCAGTGGCACTGGGTTCCAGTACCAGACAGAACCTGAAGACACATGTGGTGCTGTCTGTGGAGAAAAGCAGTTATGTATTTCTTAGGCTATGTCTTAACTGCACACATTTTCGGGGTTTTTTTGCCGTTTTTCATTCTCTGAAAATGCGGAAAAAATGACTGAAAATAGGTCCCATAGACTTTAATAGTAAAAATGTTCTGTAGTCTCCACAGAACGTTTTTGTTTTAGCTCATTGTCGTTTTTGAAACATGCTGCAAAAAACGTCAGAAAGGGCAGAAAATGTACTATTGAAGTCTAAGTAAACCATCAGACATTTTTTGGCGCTTTGCTAGCAATTTTTTTGCAGAAATCCAATTGTGCATTTCTGCCAAAAAAACGCACCAAAAAATGCAAAACACGCTAAAAAAATTTGGTTTTCAGTGAGTTTCTTTTCCCCTGCCGTGTAGAACTACACTTTTAACCTAAACTATATTGTCTCTGAACAAATGACTTCAAACACATTGTAAAGGAAATAAGGGATGCCATCCTGGGTACTTGTTCTTTACATAATATAAAATAATATTTTTGCCCATATACTTGTGCTACATAGTATAATATAAACACTTTGTATAAGTTAAATTTACTTTTTAGTGACAAATATTTGTAACAGAGCAATTTGGTTGTAGTGTGACACTTTCTCCACATGGGAATCCTTCCTTGCATTTTTCACTGTAGTGAGATATGCACTTTTCAATGTATTCTGTCACCACAAACTGCCTCTTGGCAACAGAATCATAAAGATCAATAAAAAAGTGCAGATCCTCACTATTTTACTTGCAGCTGCAAAACGTCCATTTATCTTGTTATTCTCTCTATTTACAGCCATTTTGTCTCAGGAGGGCACTGCTGGCTAAGCAGAACATTTCTGCAGCTTTCTATGAATATCTGACAGAAACTCTCAGCTCGGCCTGTTTGGGTTTCCTTAGTTAAACCTCCACCTACACTATAATTCACATTTTCTCTGCTATGCTACAACAATTAAAATAATTTTGTCATATATTAAAAAAAAAAAAAAAAAAAAAATCAATAGTACGTTCTAAAACTTGAGAAAAATCGAGTCAACTGTGTTCTTTCCCATTCCAAACATTTCATCTTTCACTTTGGCTCTCCGTAAAATAAACAAAGTGAAGTAGCAGTGAATTTACTAAAAAACCAAATGACACAGTTTGCTGCTGAAAGAGCAGAACTGTTTTCAGGCGATGGGTGGTCTCTGAGGGTAGAGCAAAAAATAGTGTAAGCATACACCATTTCTTCCAAGCGAATAATGCTTCCAAAACTCGCACAACTCTCTGCATGCTGAAGTACATCAAAGGGATTTTTCTCGTTTTGGATAATATTTCCTTTGCTGACATGTATTTAGTATTGTGGTTGGATGACTCATAAAGATAGCTTCATGGTGTCCTAACGCTGTTGAAGTAGAACACATGCCAACGGACATTATTGTCAGCCTCAAAATAAAAACAAAACGTTCAACTGAGGGTCAATCAATCACACAGTTCTTTGAAGAAAATTCCATTTAGATATTAGACATCATAACATACTCAATTCAAACCAGCTGACTTTCTTTGAAAAGGACAACTTTGGACAATGCAGAAATAGGCTGATGCCTTAAGTGTTCGTTCCCCTAGGCTCTCCACTCTTTGGTGACTGAGTAGAGTTTATTTAATTTTCATGGTTCACTGCACTGAAAGCCGAAACAACTGAAACCATACTTTACCGAGCTGTTAGCATCTTATCTGGATTTAAAAATTGCTATTAAAATGTCTGATGCATGTAACTGTTTTTATTTTCCATGCTCCTTACAACATATAGCTTCCAGAATTTAACTCCACCTAAATGAATAATAATGTTCCTCCTATGTCTAAGGTCTTTTAGGACATTTGTCTAGATTAACCTTGGGCCTCCATTATTATACTTTACTGTATCCTATATGACCTAAAACCTCAAAACTAGTTTTCGCTTACTCTGGGTAAAGCTGTGCTGACAGCTTACAATGGTTGCAGTATGCTCCCTATCATTACAAATGACCTGCACAAATACACTTTGTACGTAAAGAAGACAGCTTTTAGTGTGTGATAAATGCAGAAATCTCTGCAGAGCATCATTATCAGGAGTGGTAACTATTGAGGGTGCGCAGGTTGCGGTTGCCATGGAGCCTTAGAAGACCCATATGAGAAGACCAATACTATAAATGATGTATCCTAGTTGGGGGCCTGATACATACTTTGCATGGGTCCCAGCAGTTCCAATACCCTTCTTTTTAATACAATATGATTATTATGGTTATTCTAGTACTCTTATGCTATGATACATACACATTAGTATGTACACTCCTAAGGATCTTAACAATATCCGTTGTGTCTATCCATGTGAGTCCGCTCCCTCATAGAGTCTGGGTCCTGATGTTTATTACCTGAACATAGCCCTATCTTTTATTATTTCAACTATAGAAGGATTCTCAAACATTTTGATTTATATCTTATGATATGTTTTAGTAGGTTAGTATTTTAATTTTATTTAATGTATTATTTTCACAAGATTTGAACTTTATTCTATGTTTTTTTTAAACTCTTTTTATTGATTTTTCAAATATAATATATCTTTAGCAATATACAACATGAAATTAAGACACAGACATGAGCATTTTGGTGTACCGGATTAATCTATGTTTTTCATCAGACAAGAAGTAACTGTCAGTAACTACTTAAAGTTGTCGGATAATACTAAACACATAAAAAAAGCTATCTGTTCTTAAATAAAATTCCTTTTAATTTTAATACGTCAGGACAGTATAATCAGCCAAGAAGTAACTGTTGGTAGCTATTTAAAAAGGTGTTGGATAATACTTAACACATAGAAGAAACTAGCTGTTCTTAAATAAAGTTATTTTTAATTTTAATAGGTCAGGACAGTGCTATTTGATTCACTGACATAGTGGTTTTACACTACATTAACCCTTGTTAATATAGACTATTAATCCGAGTAGGCAAGACTTCCTAAATTTAGGGTAATATCAAACAACAGCACATTGAACTGCTAGTATTGTACCTAATAATACATCTTATACTATATCTAAAGCTCAATGGATGCATTCTTCGTGGAATAAAGAAAATTATTTTCAGCGTCCTTTGACAGTGTGGTTATGATACATGATCACATATATTAGGCTTCTCTAAAATAAAGTTCAGTTCCTCTGGTATAAACTAATCAGTTGTGTTCTGTCAAAAATATATAACTGTACTTTATAGTATTGCTGTGTCTTCAAAGGTATTATTAATACTGTTTAAGATTAATTCTCTCCAAGGTGACAACCCTTTTTCTAAAGTGAATGGGATGTTCTCATGGTTCAGTGCTGAACATTATCTTCTTGTCTATTTCAACATATTTATAGTTAGAAATGTCTAATAGTTAACATGAGTCTACATCTTATGCATTGCTAGCACCACTGCTTTTTGCAATTTAGTTATATCAGTGGAATTTTTGTGGAATTTAGGGAAACAAACTTCACGTCAGCCTAGTAGTTCCCTAAATAATGCCTACCAGAGATCCATGTCACATATAGATTGGCTTGATTTTATTCTTTTAAGCTTTACTTGAGCAGTGGAGCTGCTTACTTGATTGGGCCCCCGGTAGGGCATATGAACATCATAGATGAGAGAATCATTTACCATTAGACCCATTAGAAAGCCAAGTAAAGAGCAGGTCCCCTCTGACTCATCTGAATGGGCACCATGCGATACTAGGTTCATGCACAGTTTTCCAACAATAGAACACTCCATTTAAAATCACACTTTGCATCTTGGCCAGTGCATATCCCAGATATCTAAAAGTTGGAAAGATGGGAAAATTCCACCAAAATGAATTCTCCAGTCTTGGTAATTAATAACTGCTCTTTAAGCTGTTTTCTGCAGTCTTGCATACATAATGTATGATATATACATGGTTTTCATTCCTATGACCTTCCTATATGAAAGCATCTGTGTTTCAAATGTTCTGTGTTTCAAATGTCTTCTTCTTTCAAAATGAATTATTAAATTCAATTTAATTGAGATATTTTAGCACATTACCTGTACTGAACTACTGTCAAATTCTGTTCCCCGCAGTGCCTGGCGCATCGGACGTACCTCATCCAGCTTGACTTACTGGGTTCTCCTCCATCAATAAAGTGCTGCAGTGTCCCATCATGGTCATATATCTAGAGGGGAAGAGGTTGTAGGTTCAATACATTAGTTATCTACATTGAGATTCAGCAATCATTTTCCAGTTTGCCACTAGTGCTTCAATATATCTTTTGTAGGAATTTAGTACTCTGCCATTTGTCACCAGATTATGTGAGAATCTTAAGGGTCGTTTGACTTAAGAGAGAAACACATTGTGATGCACTATAAATTTATCCTGTCTTATCAGTCCAATCTTTGGTATATTAAACACACTTAAAGAACATCTTAGATGTCCCAATGCTTCCCACACAATATTTTTGGCTTACTGGCTATGTAATGAGCTGTCAAGCAAGAACTCTGGGTTAATGAAGAATTAATAGATCGATGGCCAGAGCACTCAAAATGATACCTTAATGACAGGAATATTTTTTTTCTGGTCACAGAATGTGTATTTACTGAGAAATTTCTTTGTTGTGTTATTCTCTACCTGTTCCCACTTCTTTTCATAAGATGAACCCAGAAACATTAACAAATTAAGTAAGTAATATAATACAACATAGTTTATTAATATTCTCAGTTCAAACTGAATACAAAGAGACATCTTGGGACCTTTTGTCCAGTAATACAATGAACTGAATTGCCTAACTATGTAATTGAAGCTAAAACGAAAAGTTAAGCAGGCCTATGCTTGAGAAAGTCACCAGACAAATACTTTAGCCAACAGTCTCTCCCAGCTCCCCCATAATGAGGAGTAAGCTTGTAGTGAGGAGAGGGGTAAGCTGCTACTGCCACCACCTGCCAGCAGAGACCACCACAAAGGATTTTAACATGACTAATCCTTTCTTCCTGCAATGTTTGCTATTTGTCAAAAGGCCACAATCACTTTAAAATGTCCCATCTTACCAAAATCAGCAGATTCTGATGATTTTAAAGGGGTTGTCTCACTACAAGGATTGTTTTTGATGTCAAAGGCTTGTAAAAACAAGTCACTTTGCAATATGTGTCCATTAACAGTGTCCTACCTATTCCTAGTGTGACAGAGCGACTGCTGGTAGTCGCATGATCCTGCCACTAGAGGGTCTACGGCCGGAGATCTTCTGCAGATGTGCCACCGAGGAACTGGGTTCGGTGGGGAAAAGCCACCTATTTTGTGTCAGTATTATATTACTGTCACTTACGGTAGCGGCTAGAATAGCTGCAAGGCAGCTAGGTATGGGGTGGCTCTTCCGGGACAGCTATAATGTCGGGCGGGTGGCTGTCCCCGCATTCCAGGTCCCTGGGTTCCAGCCCAGATATTGGACATCTCTGGAGGCCTATAAAAGCCTAGCACTCCAGGTGATCTAGGGGTGTGGCTGTTACCTGAAGGTGTAAAGCAGCAGAGCTGAGAGAGAGCTCTGGCCCCCAGAGGCTACAGGGAAGCCCAGGACACAGTGTGGAAACTGTATGTTTGAGGGGCTGTGCGATAGGCACAGACCTCGGGACAGAGAGGGACTCTGTGAGTAAGTAAGTGGCCAGACGGCCAAGGATTTTATTTTATGTGTTTGTTTTGTACACTGTGTGCCTTAATAAAGTTGGCTGAAGCTGTAAAGAGAAGCCTAGTGTCGGAGTGCCATTATCGTTCTACCAAGGACGGCGATCCAAAGCGAGAAACCCCCGGGACAGACCAAGATGGTGTCCCAGAGCTGAGCGGCAGCTTACAATTGGTGGAGGTATGCGTTGGGCAAAGATTGGCACTAAGTGACTGTGTACAAAGTGGTGCAAGAAAAAAGGTGGTTTACACAGGACTGCTGCAGTCTACATAGGACTGCTGGATATTTGCACTGTGTGGGCAAACCACTCTCTGAAGAGAGACACACCCGCAGCAGCCTTTTGGTGTCTGAAGAGACTGTGTTGTGGGGGAGGGGAAAGGAGTCTGCCTCAGTGGAGCAGCAGACTGTCTGTGGGGAGACAGGGGACGCACCCCAGTAAAGTGTCTGTCTTCCTGCCTAAGTACTTCTTCTTGCCATGGGAGAACTTATAAAATATTTTGAGCGGGCAATTGCCCTGATGAAGGAGGATATGGCCAAGCTGCCCCCTAATTCTCAGCAGCATAGGGCCTGTGCCGCTGCCATCCTTTCCCATACAGCGGCCATCCAAGAAAGGAAGACCCTACAGGCCCTTGGAGGGTCAGTGAAAAAGGCTGGTGCTAAAAAGCCAAGGCGGTCGTCCAAGAAGAAGTCAAAGCCAGCTGTTCCTGACCAGCATGGGTTAACACCAGACCAGACGGAGCTGCTGAAGTGTATAGAGGCGACCGTTACCGAGAGCAACCAGCCTCCACAACAGAGGGCGGCTGCTGGGGTTCAGCGAAAGGAGACGCCAGTGAGGACCCTGGAGTTGCTGGTGGGTGGCATCCAGCTATTGGTGGATTTGGACTGTCGCCAAAGGGTCTCCAGGGTGCACCCAGACATCCTACCCTTTGTGAAGACCCGACCAGAACCGGGTAAGGCCGTTGAACTGTATTTTGTCACTGGTTGCGGGACTGCCAATCATGTTCTGGAGGTATGTGAGGACCTCCAAGTGGAATTTGTGCTTGGCAGTGACTTTCCCTATTTCTGGCAGCTGTGGGAGACGGCGAGCGGGCCAGGCACAGCAGGTGGTTGTTCCTGGGAAGCGCCCCCTAAAAAGGGTTCTGTGCCATTGCTTAAAGAGCCAGAAATATTCCCCATGGAAGTCCCTGAGAAGATGGTGGGCAGAGAGTCCCTGCCCAACAGTCTGAACATGTGCCAGGGGGCAGTAAACGTGTGCCCAGAAATGGTGCCAAGTGAGACGGTGATACAGGGACTTGAAAAGTCTCATGGACTTTATGATTATGCTTTGTCTGAAATGTTGCCTATTGAAAATGCTACTAATGGGTTACATATACCTGTAGCCAATAGCCACGTCACACAGCCTGAGCAGGGGGAGGTTATCTGTAGCACAAAGTGTGAACAAGCAGTAGAGGAGAGCAGCGCAGGTCTGCCCCTAGAGGTCATGGCTGTCAGAGCTATGGGGGAAGTAAAGGCAGTGTGTGCTGCTAAGGACACTTCAGCCAGTGCAGCAGAGGGGGTTAGCTCTAGTGTGCCCCTGGAGGTCATAGGGGAGTGCAGCCCAAGTAGCACAGGTGATGTGTGTCCTGTGGCGGATGACAATCTGGAGAAAGGTGCCATCGCTACAGGCTCAGGTTTAGCCAATGCGGTTGCCCATAGCAACATGGTTTCTTCTGTACCTCCTGCTGTGAAAACGTATGAGTGTGAAGTGTCTGGAGTCCAGCTGGTGAGTGTGTCTGACAGTGACCCCAGCGCACTGTGTGTACCTGATGGTAGCGTGCAAGTCGCAGGTAATGCGTGCCCAGTGCTTGATAACCAACCATTCTGTCCCAGTGTGAACGTGACCAGTGTATTGCTGGAAAGAGCCCAAATTCTGGGAATGAGGGCTGTGCTGCAGAGTGTGAGGAGACTAGCTTAAAGATGAGTTATGTCCGGTGGAGTGGGATAACTTATATGTGGGTGCCTTGTTCAGCCAGATGTCTGCTGCCCCTACTGGTCTTGAGAAGGTGATTGAGTTGTCTAATGTGAACACAGCCAGGTTGGTTGTTGAGTTGGAGAACCATAAGGAGGTTAGCCGGGCTGCTAGTGACTCCAGTGCATGGTATGACTTTGATAGTGAGCAAGATATAGGAGTGACCCAGATAGAAACCGAGAGTTCTCCCTTAGAGATGGGTGTAGGGGAGGTGAAGGAAACATCTCCACACATTGCTGCCAAGGGTCTGCTGCTAAACGGAGCAGGTGAAAGCTGTGCACAGGGGCATGTGTCCTCTGATATGGGTGAGGTCCTGACTGCAGAGCAGACACGGCTTGTGGCCCCTGTAGTGCAATATAAGCCTCCTCAAGTGGTCACCACAGGTCAAGTACCTGTGGTAGGCTGTGAAGCTCAGGTGAGTGCCAGTGACCCCTGTAGTCAGGCAAGGATATTGCAGGAAAAAACGGAAACAGGCCATGAAGGTGGTCCTCCCCCTAATGTAAGTCAGGGGTATGGAGGGACAAGCAAGTCCTCAGATATTAGAAACTCACCTGGTAAGGAGGCTGAGGTAATCTGCAGAGCTTCCCTTGTTGTTGCGACTATCTTCAATAATAATGTTATTATTGACCTACAGGTGAAGAGTGGCACAGAGGTACCTTCTCTCACAGTCGATCCTACTGCAGTGGAGGGTATCATCACTAAGGGGGTCAGTGAGGTAGACCATATTTCCTCTGGTAGGAACCAAGTGACAGCAAGTAGCCCAGAGGCGGAGCTTCAGGGTCCAGTGAAATTTGAAGCTGTATCTGACCCTAAGAGACAGGAGATGGTCAGTGAGGACCAGAGGCCTGGTGATGAAGAGAAATTTGGGTCTCATGATGAGCCTGCAGACAAAGAGGTAGCAGGTTTTGGCTCAGGTGCAGCCCTAAGGGCCATGGTGTATAGAGACCCTGAGAAGTGTGCTGTTCTTACCGCTTCTGATAACACTAGTATAGTTACTGAGACAAACCAGGGGCCGCTTGCTTATGCGAGACCCAAGATAGTGAAAACTCTGCCCAGGGGGCACAATGCCAAAGTAATTGGTGTGTGTAAGCAGCCTACAAGGGCTGATAGCGCTGGTAATGGGATTGTCATTAGTAACCCTGTGAATGTCGGCATGCGGGCTGTGGGTGATGGCCTCTATGTAGTAGAGCGTGCGTGGGTTGTGACACCTATAGTAAGTGGCAGTAAACTGTCTGTTGCCCAATGTGTGTTGAGTGCATGCTATGAGCCCACAACTAAGTTGTATGTGGACCAGGTCATCTCTGCCCCTGCGGATATAGGGAAGATGTTGCCCCAAAGTAGGAGCTTTGACCCCGGAGGGAGCCTGGGCAATGTGAGAAAGCCCTACGGGCTTTATCAGAGGGGAGGGATATGTGACAGAGCGACTGCTGGTAGTCGCATGATCCTGCCACTAGAGGGTCTACGGCCGGAGACCCTCTGCAGATGTGCCACCGAGGAACTGGGCTCGGTGGGGAAAAGCCACCTATTTTGTGTCAGTATTATATTACTGTCACTTACGGTAGCGGCTAGAATAGCTGCAAGGCAGCTAGGTATGGGGTGGCTCTTCCGGGACAGCTATAGTGTCGGGCGGGTGGCTGTCCCCGCATTCCAGGTCCCTGGGTTCCAGCCCAGATATTGGACATCTCTGGAGGCCTATAAAAGCCTAGTACCCCAGGTGATCTAGGGGTGTGGCTGTTACCTGAAGGTGTGAAGCAGCAGAGCTGAGAGAGAGCTCTGGCCCCCAGAGGCTACAGGGAAGCCTAGGACACAGTGTGGAAACTGTATGTTTGAGGGGCTGTGCGATAGGCACAGACCTCGGGACAGAGAGGGACTCTGTGAGTAAGTAAGTGGCCAGACGGCCAAGGATTTTATTTTATGTGTTTGTTTTGTACACTGTGTGCCTTAATAAAGTTGGCTGAAGCTGTAAAGAGAAGCCTAGTGTCGGAGTGCCATTATCGTTCTACCAAGGACGGCGATCCAAAGCGAGAAACCCCCGGGACAGACCAAGATGGTGTCCCTGAGCTGAGCGGCAGCTTACACTAGATATGCCCTCTTGTATGAGCTGCATCAGCTCCTCAGGTCGCTATAGCTACAGACCTTTTCAATCTCGCCTCATTGGCTGCAGGCGCTGGTTGATATACAGACCTGGTGTCCTCAGCAGCTCGTCACTGAAGGCCATTAGAAGCCAGTAAACATGGCTTTTATTTAAAAAATAAAACCGAGAAAACAGGACTGAAGTAAGATGATTCGATGTAGTGGGACAACCCCTTTGTCTAATCTGCATATTGACTAACTGATACTATTACAATCTCCGTTCATTGATGCACGCTTGTCTTATGACGTAAGGCAATCATGGTCTGACCAAGGTGAGAAATATTAGTAAATAGTCACGCATTTAGGGGCATTCTCCAGTTTAGCAATCTTCTCATAACAAAATTCTAAGTTCATAGAGGTGGATCTTTTGGTGGTGATTCTTATTTTTTGGGTAGAGTAGAAAGCGATTATAAAGAGTATCTGTCTGAAGGACTCTTCCTTTCTTGCATCATGCAGACAGCCTATTGATTTGAATGGGCTCTGTGGAAGGCTTAACTTCCCCTGTAGTCGTACTGTAGGGAAATTATACCCTTTTTGCCAGATTTCCCTACAAATTACAGCTAATTGTTTGGTGCTGGG
This sequence comes from Phyllomedusa bahiana, assembly GCA_025379985.1. NCBI lineage: Eukaryota > Metazoa > Chordata > Amphibia > Anura > Hylidae > Phyllomedusa > Phyllomedusa bahiana. The sequence continues at coordinate 123,375 of JAODAL010001118.1, read as the reverse complement.
CATCCCATTACATGTAATGAGGCCAGTCTGTAATGCAGCCTTTAGCAAGCTCAGTGTTTGGCCATATCCCATTTGGTAATCAATGTCTACAGTAAAATTGGACTTGAATCCTGCTGCTTAGGCCACAACATTGATTAGCTGGATCTTAATGTGTGGGACTAGCTTTACAGCCATTATATTAGTGATTATATCCATACAATTGTCTTTGAGCGGATACGTATGATGCAAAACATTTAATACCACATAAACACTAGAACAATTATATTTTTGATTATTTTTAATACAGTGTGTTAACCAAAATTTTCTATGATACACTGAAAGTCCACATATGTTCATCTAAAGTATCAGTGTATGGGTGGTATCTGCCTTCATATCCTATAGTCAAAAGTTCACATATGTTGTAAATATTCATTTAAAAATCTCCTTAGATCAGCAATACCACACATACATTCAATTATAAGTTATAATAACATTGACTTTTAAATTTTCTTTGTATGATGAGGGTATTATAAAGGATTAGCTGAGTGGTAATCTAAATTTTAACTCTTTGCCAGCTAACCTGTGATATGACAGATGTGGTACAACTAACCCCAAGTCACAATAAAGTAATACAAGAAAGCCCAAGGAATGTAGCTAATTATTTTCTTATACACACTGTTATTCCATTAAAACATCAAAATGATATGTAAGCTTTGGCATGAGCAATTATAACATTTATTTATGTATGATTTATGTATAATGTGCAAAATATATTAGAATGTGCCATTGGAAGATTGTCAACTAGAGGATATTGGATAACAGAATTTCATTCAATGATTATTTTGCCAGTTGTTGGATTTTTAGGGGATAACTGTTAAGTATGGGCTTTCTTTGGAGGCTGGAGATACATCTCTAAGGAGCAGCTTTCTAAAATACTACAGCTTGGAGAATAGGAGAAGCGTCCTCCAACAACAATCCATATACTGTAAATATAATATTATTATTATTTTTATAAAATCAATCTTATTAAAGTTACAAAACATTTGCATGTGATCTATCCCTACATCCAGTTTGACCCATACAATAAATTGATATCTTTTAATTTTAAAAGTTAATGCCATAGGGAAAAAATACAAAAAACAATATGGCTGACAGAATGTTAGGAGGCAAAAAATGTAACAAAAAAAAAAAAGTTATTCTTTGGATCACTAAGGCCAAGAATAGCTCAGCTCTTAAGGGGGGTAACTGTATATACAGTACATAAAATGGGGAAAATAAGTATTTGATGCTGAGTTGCAAGTTTTCCCATCTACAAAGAATGAAGCGGTCTGTAATTTTTATTATATGTACACTTCAACTGTGAGAGACAGAATCTAAAAAAAATCCAGAAAATCACATTGTATGATTTTTTAAAATAATTAATTTGCATTTTATTGCATGAAATAAATATTTGATACAAGAGAAAAACAGAACTTAATATTTGGTAGAGAAACCTTTATTTGTAATTACAGAGGTCAGACATTTCCTGTAGTTCTTGACCAAGTTTGCACAACATGCAGCAGGGATTTTGGGCCGCTTCTCCAGATCTTTCATGGCTGTCACTGGGCTAAACTGAGTTTCAGCTCCCTCCAAAGATTTTTGTTTGGGTTCAGGATTGGAGACTGGCTAAGCCACTCCAGGACCTGAAAATGTACATAGGTGCAAAATACTTCGGAAAGAGCTACTTGGTTTTAAGTAAATCATGTCCTATTTTACTGTGAACTGCAAAACAATGAAGACCTGTGACATTTATTGTGAGCTTGCATATTATGGCCAAGATATCAACTAATACCTCATGTTTGATCTATTTTTCAGTACGCCCTGTGAAACTGGGGAACAGAGCATATTAGTATTTTGTGTTGCACACTTGGAGCATGCTGGGAACCCACTTGATCAAATGGTATGGGCGTCACCAATAGGCTGTAAGCCAGCATGCTGCACTGCACGTAACTGTATAACTGGCGCCCTAGAAGTCTTATTTATGTGCGATTGTAATGCTATGCATCAGGGTTTTAACTGGTTTTTAACCTATTTTTGAACTGGTCAGGTGTGCAAATATAGTACTAGGCATTCATTCGCCTTATGAATAGCAGGCGTGTCACTGTTAACCAATATTTTGCACTTTTGCCATTTCTACCATGTGGCATTAGAGCTTTTTTGCTTCTCCTGTTGGAAAGTGATTTTTTGACCTCTATAGCAGTAAGCATTGTCTTTTTTCTGGAATTTTAAGTTAAGCTCCTTAATTTTCAGAATCCTGTTCTCCATTGGCATTCAGTGCGAAGGGAACATCAGGTACCCAGATACACATTAGATGATCCGCCAGTCCTGCTGAAATTGGCAGATTCAGCTAGATTTTTGGGTCTCTAGATAGATAAAGATACATAGATCTTAAAAAAATTCTATATTATAATATTGAGAACATTTATTTTTAAAGATACAGCATTATATGACTCCCCATAATACACTGCATTTTACTTGAGCTGGTTGCTGTATCTAAAGTATACCTAGTAATCTTTTTGCTACTATTACTAGTACTATAGAGCTAGTACTACACTGTACTATTATATTAGTAGTTTGATATTCTGGTATGGAGATAATAGTCAATTCTGTCAAGGCAGCACCTACATTATCATGACAGCTTTTGACAAATATCTTCTAGAGGATCACCAGAGCCAGCGTCTTATGTTGGAGTTACTGATCACTTTGTAAGTAAACATGTAGTACTTTTGATGTTTTGGCTAACAGATATGGTAATCCCCGATTGGAGACAGTCTAAAATTAGATTTGAAGTCTGAAAGATTGTGCCTGTCGCTATCTTAACTGTAATAGAATTTAGACAAGAAATTCAATTATCTACAAAATATTTACAACTGTCCCATGAAAAAATGTCTGTATCTGTAACTTTTTTTTTGTTACTCGTCTGATGAATGGACAGTGTTTAACATAACTAAAACATTTTTACTAAACGGACATAATCTGGTTTCATTTCCAATATAAATAACATTGTTATAATGATGGTTTCCTAAATCTTTAAAAACCTTTATACCGGTTTTAAGAAGTAAACATTGTATATAAACTTTTTTTCAGCTATGATTCAAGCATGTATTTTTTCCCCATGACTAACAGAATATTAGTTCTTCAAAGTTAAGGGAGTCTAAATTCTGTATGGATCAAGTTATTTATTCATTAGATAAAAATGCTTACTTAAATTAAATTTATTTCTATGAATGTAACCTGCAATGTAGGAAATGATGCTTCCATCCTAGTTACAATGGCTTTGTCCAGTGACTTGTATAATTCACTAGTTTATATAGATACAATAATAAACAAAGATACTAGATTAGGTTTACATTTCTCTATTACTGTAGAAAAATATACATGTCCCAGGATGACGCCATAGCAAAGTGAATGAAAATGCCTATTGTTTACAGTGCTAACTGCGTACATAGAGCTGTAAAATAACATACTTTAGGGGGAAAAAAATTATTCTTTACTCTTCATTTTTAGACTGCATGGATAGATCTATTTACCACAATAAAATGTTTAGTATCTGTTTTAAGATTAAAACATTTCTTTTAGAGAAAGAATAACCACCAGTGACCTTATTGTTCCCTCAGTGCAACAGACAGATAAAAGGATCACAGAGCAGCCACCAAACAGCTGCCATATCCCAGCTTCCTGGATCCCTGTAGGTATGACATGGCTGTAGGTATAGGATATTAACTGTAGTTAAACTAAAATGCTTGAGACATTAGGTATTAGAAGTTTGTTGATTAATAAAGGGATTGTCTGTTAGAAAAAAAATCAGAAACGGGACTAAACTGGTTAAAAAACAAAAAAAAGTTATACTTCTCTACTTGCCGACTGCTGTTGGAGCTCCCTGGCAATCTACTCCTCTTCAATTCCAGGTTCTTGTCCCAACGTGTAGAAAAGACTTGCGCTCCATCAAATTACAATGGAATGTTAGGGTATGTTCACACGACCAGTGTGTACTTCTAAAGCTCGGGGGTGGTGACAGCCCCATTCACTTTCATTATCCCCGACGCATAAGTGCCAGGAAGAAGTAACAGGTCACTTCTTTCACCCGGCGCACATTTACCAAAAGGGGGAAGTGGGGGGGTAAACATACCCATCTATTACTATATTACCGTGGGGTTACATCTTTTAAATTTTGGGGGGCATATTGCAGGGGCAATTACCCCCCCAAGAACCAACTAAAAAGATGCCGTGTGAACTCCCTTACCCTTTCACAGTGTGGGGGGCCCAAAAACCCAAAAGGTAAAAGAAGTTAAACCGGGAAACCTCCCGAGGGGTAGTTGGGAGACAGGTAGGTAAATATATCTTTTTTTTTTAACCAAAATTTAAAAATTTAATAAAAATTTTTATTTCTATAGCCCAAAAAATTTTTCCCCAGCACTAACCAAAATTTTAAAGGGGTTAACAACAGTCATTACACTTTAAAAAATAGCTTACAAATGGGGGACAAAAGGGTGTGTTTTTAACGGGCGCGCCGGGGGCCCCGGTTCCAGGGACCCGGTCGCACCCTGCCCCCCCGGGGAGTCCCCTGGGGGGTTTCCCCCCGGGGCCCCACTTCGCCCTTGGCTGCACCCGTCCCTTTCTCCTCCCTTGACCGGGGGGCCTCCCGCCCGCCCCCGTCCCCGCTGGCCGGAATGCCCAACGCCCCCCCTGGGCCCCCCGGGGGGGCCGGCCCCGGTTTATTAGTTTTTAAAGGGGGACATGGCCGGAAATTGGGTTTTTTAATTCCCGGGACCTGGTCCCTTATTAAATTTTTGGGGGGGGTCCAACGCACTTCCCCGCGGGGTTTTTGGGTTGCCCCTCCGGGGCCTTTTTAAGAAAGCGTTCCTTTTATCCTTTTGGGGCCCTTCCCCGGGTACCAGCCCTTTGGGGCAAACGTTTCTCTCCCAACCCCTCCCCCTTCCCTGACCTTATCCCCCTGTCCTCGACCGGAAACCATTCCCCGCCGGGCCCAACCATACGGGCCTGCCCCCACACGACCCCTTGGGTTTTACTTTTTGGTACCGCCCGGGAAACCGTTCCTGCCGCCGCAGGCAATCCAGGTCAGGGGGACCCCTTTGGTACCCAACCCAGCAAGTCCATTCCCCGCTTTGCGGGGTCTGGTAAAAACCCGGGGGGCTACTTAGATTACCCTTTTCCCCTGCGGGGCCTTAGTTTTTCATCGCCTCGGGGGTCCTGGGGATCCACAAACCCAAGTCCGTTACAAAAGGGATCCAGAAAGGGATCCCGCCCAAAGGGTGCCCCTCCCAAAGAAATTCCAGATATTACCCCGGTTGTTGTTTTCATCAAACCAACAAATCGCAAAACCCAAGGGTCAGCATTGGGGGGGGCCAGTTTCTGGGGGCCATATCTTCAGCTCTTAGAAACCCCCGAAGCCGCCCCCTCTGGGGTTTTCCATCCCCTTTTCATTTCCCTTTTTGGCCCCGGGGGGACCCAAGCTTCGCTCCCTCTACCCACCTTTTGGGCCGGGGGAAACCCCCCAGCTTTTGGGGTTTTCGTTTACGAAATTTTGCTCTATCACGGGGAAGCTGAGGGCGGACCATTTTCCCCTTGGGAAGGTCTAAAGGGGGCCCTTCGGGGTGACCTAATTTTCCCGGGGAAGGCCCCTGGCGGGGCAACCCCCCCTTGGGACAGGAACAAACCCTTTTGCGCGACCTACAGATTTTTTCCTTTCCCATTTTTTCCCGGGCACCTTTTTTCAGGGGGGCCGGGGGCGGGGGGCTTCCTCCCCATCCCCGCCCCCTTGAGCCTTCTCAGGGGGGTTTCCCCTTTGGGGGCGACCTATGGGGGTTTTCAATTCCTTTAAACCGGGCCCTTCGGAGCTCCGGAGGGGGGCCCGATTTTGCCCTCTGCGCCTTTTAAAAAGGGGGGTCTGCCCCAGCAGGTAAAAGACCCTTGGCACAAAAAGACCCCCCGTCCTCCCTAACAACTAATTCTCCCTTGCCACTCCCCACGATATCAGGTTCACTAAAAGGCGGGGGGGGAGGGCTTCGCCAAAAAAAGGAAGGCCTTTCATCCTCAGCTCCGGGAAATGCCTCACCTGGGTGCCCGGTTGGTGCGGGTCGGGGCTCTTAGTGGAAATTTCCCCCCCTCCCCCTTTGATATCCAGTGGAGGGAAAGGGCCCGACGCCTGGTTCTTCTTTCCCGGGAGTTTTTTGTTTCCCTTTGACTCGGGCCCCACCGGGGAACTTTACCCAAATGCCCTCTCTGGGTATCCCTTTACCTTTGCCTTAACGCGGGACGCTGGAAAAACCCTTTTTGTTTATTTCCCCCGGTTTATGGGACTCCTCACCAGGGGTCCCAAAAAATCCAGTATATAACCGGGCCATAAACTCCCCGGGGTGGGGGGCTCACTACAAAAGGAGAAATCGGGTTTTTCCCACGTCCTTCCCCCGTGCTTCCTGGGCAAACCCCTTTCCAGGTTTGGGCCCTTCCCGGGCCCCTGCAACCCCGGGCCCCTACGCTAAATTGGGAAACTGGGGGGGGTTTCCTTTCTTGGGGCCCAGAAGGGCCCAGAACCTCTGTTTTGGAGGTCCCCACCCCCTTGCCAACCAACCTCCCCCACCCCCTTTGCCGGTTTCCCTCCCGGGGTTTTCTACCACTAAAGAACCCAAAGGACTTTGGGGGACGTATTCCCGGGGAAGGAGGGCCCGATACCCCTGCCCCCAACATGGGTTCCTCCCCAGGACCCCCAGCCCATCCCCCCGGGGGGGGGGAAGGGGGGGGGTTCCTACCCCCTTTCTGTCCCGGGAGACTCAGGCCATTGGGCCAAAACATACAAGAGAACTTGCAAAAGGGATTCTCCGTAAGTCCTAAACCCCGCGGAAGCCGGGTTTTTTTTTCCCGTGCAGAAGAAAGGATGGTTCCCTTCGCCCGGGGTATTGACACCGGGCGCCAAAAAAATCCCCAAAAGGGGAACCGCTATCCCTCCCCGACCCAAGAACTTTTTACCCCCTTTTCAAGGGGGCAAAAGTTTTTTTCCAATTTGGGAACCTGCGGGGTGCCTACAATCTCATCAGAATTGGGGCAGGGGACGAGTGGAAACGCGTTTAATACCCGAATGGACATTTGAATTTTCTCTAATGCCCTTTGGGCTTTTGAAAACCCCACAGTTTTTTCAAGAATTTGTTAACGTTTCCCTTCCGGGATCTCCCTTACACCTTGGTTGTATGTACTTGGATACATCCTAATTTTCCCCCCCCCGACCCCTTTCAACCACCAACCCAAATGTGCTGCCAGGGTTCTCGACGTCGGCGCAGAAATGGGCCTGAAACCCCAAGCTGGAAAATTTCTTTTCCACCCAACCACCCCTCCCCTTTCCCTGGGGTATATCACTAAAAGCCCGGGGGCCCGGGAAATGGACCCACTAAACTCTCTCGGTACGGCAAGGGCCTCCCCCCGGCCCCGGTTTTTCGGCCATCCACCCGTTTTGGGGCTTCGCGAATTAAACCGCCAATTTATTCCCCACTTCTCCCACCTTGGGGCTCCAATCTGGCCCTTACGGGAAGAACGCGAACCCGAGTTTGCTGTTTTCCTGGCTAAAAAAAAGGGCGTTTGTTTTGGTTTTGAAAACGGGCCTTTCCCTCCACTGAAACCTTTCTGGCCCGGGCCTAAATTCCGAAAAGGGCCTTTTTTTTCCCTTTGGGGGTTGGGGGGGGGGGGGGGGAGGGGGGGGGGGGGGGGGTTTTCTTCTGTGGGGGCGGGGAAATCCTCACACAAAAAAGGCCCCCAAAGGGGAAAAATTCCCTTAAACATGGGTTTCTGTCTCTAAAACCTTTTCGCCGGCGGACCCAAAACCCTTAGCCATTTGCGGCGGGGAAAAACCCGGGGGGGGGGAAACCTTCCCAACCCCCAATTTAAGCCCTTTGAGGGAGGTTGCACATCTGCTGGGGGGGGCTCGCCATCCTATCGACATTTTTCCCGGACCCATAAGAAATTTTTAATTTATCTAAACCCTTACAGAGGGCCCAGCTTTTTGGGGGAACCTCCCCCAAAAGGCCCAAATGGTCTCTTTTTTTCTCACCTTCGACTTTCGCATACTTTTTCCACCGGCTGAAAAAACCCTAAAGGCTGACCCCCCTCTCCCAGGCCTCGGACGGGGCCGGTAAAGAACCCTTTGGCCCCCACCCAATTTTTTCCAAAAATCATTTCTCCCAAGGGTTTTTTGGTTTTCCCCGGGGCTCCCGCAGATCCCCCGGGAACATCCCTACGGGAAAAGCCCTTTGGCCCCCCCGCATTTCGGAAGAAGGGGGTTGGAATGGGGCCATAGTTTCTTTTTTGGCGGGTCATTCCCGGAGCAGGGAAAAGTCCTACGCTTTGATTCACGGCACTACTTTTGGCCGACCCTGGCACAGGATGAAAGGAAAACTTCCCCCTCCCCCTTTTTCCACATGGGCCCCGGGAACAAGGCCCACCCAAAGGGGCCGGCCTTTTCCTCCTCATCCAAATCCCGTGCCTAGATTCCCGGGATCACAACCAGGGATTCATCACTGATCTTCCCGGCCTCCTCGGGGAATTTTCGTCTCGGGGGTGGTTACCGCCCGGGGGGGGGGGCCCCAAAATTTGTCCCCCCCTTTTCCTTAACCTCCCCCGGGGGCCCGGGGGGGGGGGCCGGGGGTCGGGGCTCCACAATTAGCCCAATCAGTTCTTCCACATTTTCCGACACATGGGTTCCCGTCAAAAAATTTGGTCTCCCGACCGGGTTGGGCCCCCAAAATTTTTTCCCCCATTTTGGCTGCCCAATCCCCCCGTTTTCAAGTCAAACGGGACTTTTCGCCCAAAAAATACCACCCTCAATCCAAGGGGCAGGGGGGGGGGGTTTAACCAATTCAGGGGGAATACCTACGTCACTTTTTTAAAATCGGGACGTAAAGGACAACGGGGGCCGCCCAACCCCCTTTGGGCCGAAACTCGTACAACCATCCCTTTTCGGGGCACCCGGGCTTTCTCTCCCAATTTTTTGATCTAGGGCCGCCACCCGGGCACCCCCCCCTCCCCCCTCCCACAAATTTCCCGGGGTGGCCCGCGGGCCAACACCAAGCCCCGGGATTTCGGGCCAAACGGGCGGAGACGCGACGTTCCCTATTTTGGGCCCCTTTCGGCCCGGGGGGGAAAGGGGACTCGGGCGGGATAAAGGAAGACCCCCCCAAACCCCAAATTCCCCCGGGGGACAAAGTTTGGGCTCCCCCAAAAGGGTACGTCGCTTGAGGTTCCTAGTCTAAAAATTGGGCCCCCTCCCCTTCCTGGGTTCCCCTTAAAGGGGTTCTTGGGCATTTTGAACCCGGTAAACTATAACTCTCCCCCCCTCCATCCCCCGGATCCAAAACCATTCCCATGCCCTCCCCCCTTTAAAACCGCTGGCCGGGGGGGGCCTTTTCTCTCCTCAAAGGGGGAAACTCCTTCCCCTTTGCCAATTCCGCCAACATCTTTAAAGGTAAAGGACATTTTTGGGAGATGAAGACGGCCCAGAGGGAAGCGCTTCACCCCTCGTAGTTTTGGGAAAAGGGCCCCCCCCTTCCCCCGAGGAAAGGTCCTGGGACCCCAAATGCAACATCCTGTCAAACCCCTCCTCTAAATTTTCTGAAAATCCAAAAAAGGAGGGGGGGTCAAAGGGGGGGGGGTACTTTTAAAGGGGTGGGCCCACGGCCGGATTCCCGGGGGGCCCGCGGGCCCGCACCCTCCCCCCCGGGGGCAGGCCCCCCGGGGGGAAAAACGGGTGCCGCCGCGGCCCCAATTCGCCCGGGGCCTGAAACCGCCCCCTGCTCCCCCACCTCCCCGCGCTCCCTTCCTCCGCGCCCCTGCTCCCGGGAATCCCTGCGCCCCCCTAGCGCCCGGCCCCTCGGTTCTTAGATTTAAAGGACAGTCGCCGGTAATTGGCTAATTCCCGGGACGCTTCCCCTTTTTTAAGTTTGGGGTCCAACCCCTTTTTCCCCGCGGGATCTTTGTTTGCCCCGGGGGGCCAGAGAAAACCCTTTTCCGTTAGTCCATTAGCCTTCCCGTGTCCCAACCTTCTACTTTCCCTTCGTCTCCAAACCCTTTCTGCCGCCTGCCCGCCCTTTATCCCCTTTTCCCTCGAACCCCGAACCTTTCCCGCCTCCCGCCCATACTCCCTTTCCCCCACCACAAACGACTCTTGGATTACGTTTTTGTACCTCGCTGCACCTCGGCTGCCGCCGCAGGCAAGTCACGTCAGGGGGGACGACCTGGTAGCCTCAAGCCGCAGCAAGTCCATCCCGCTTTGCGGCGGGCTCTGGTGAAAACCGGGGGCTACTTAGATTCCGTTCCCTGGCGTGGCTTAGCTATCATCGCCTGCGGTGGTCCTGCGGATCCACTACCAAGTCCGTTACAGTGTGAGGGCCCTGCTCGTGAGAGCTTACAATCTATTAGGGTGTATGGGTGAAACATACGGTAAGAAGTGCCAAGTTTACAATGGTCCAGCCATGTTTCATAAATAGGTGAGTGGTTTACATGAAAAAATGGATGAACCTGCCACCCAGACTGTACATCTATATACAGATAAGTGCCTGTGAGTGCCCAAGTGCAGGGAGTGACAGATGTGTGTGATAGCAGTTAGGGATCTTGGTGGGCCAGACCGAGAAGATGTATTTTCAGGGCCCTCTTAAAACTGTGACAGACAACCCTTTATGGTTTAGATACTTAACACAAAATCTAGATTACATATATTTTAATTATATAAAGCTAGATTGTATATATTTGTAATTGATTAGATATAAAGATCCTTTTTTTAATTTACCCTGACAGCTATTCAAGTTACCAAGCAAGAGGAATTTAACCTAATTCATCCACCGACTGAGTTGTACACAAATTTACTAAGTAACATTACTTCATTTGGCGGTCTTTAGGTGAAGTACATGAAGTAAATTCAGTATATCTGTGATGCTGGTTGTGCGACAGAAGCTAAAATACGTTACAATTTACATCATATTTCTGGTGCAAGTTATAATAAATCAGTTGGGGTGCAGGAGTCCCAGAAATCTGGAACAAATATTTGCAACTTCTGTACAGCAAAAATGGCATTAAATTTACCCCATATTCTTGTGGCAATGTAAAATAAACCATACAGTACAGAATAATGTAAAATATGGTAATGTAAAATAAACCACACAGTACTGAAGTTAACAGCAGTAGGCAAACTCATATCAAAAAGTACTGAACGTACTAAATACCAATCCATAAACCGACCTTGGAAAAAAGATATATGCAAAACTTAATATGTATCAAGATATTGATGTAAAGAGGATTCAGAGCATGTATATTGTAAATTTGAGCTAACTGTTTATAACTGGACTGGTGTAAACATGTGCTAACCATATTTTGTCACATAGAACTATTAAATTTGTGAAAGTTAAAATCTGTAACCATAGAAAAACTATAAACAGAATTCCCCAATCCTAAATATTTAAACCTCCGTCTCGGCCGGGCATATTGTTGAATTATCATCCTCAACTCTGCTTCTTGTAAAGGAAATCCTTTCACTGAAGACATCCTATTAATAGCACATCAGACACATTTATCACACATTTATCACACTGTGTGTAACCCATATGTAATAGCGTAAATTGCTGTTTTTCTCTCATTGTCAGTGTAGGAAGTTATTGGTGACTAATTATAATCCATGAGTATACTTTGTATACTTTATATAAAGTAGAGTCACATTATTGTGACCACCAGCTAATATCCATGTGCAGCAATCAAGAATGACTCGATAAGATCCTGGTAGGTTGTAACAGGTATTTGGAGCCATGCTGACTGCAGAGTATCCCACAGTTGCTGGAGGGTGCATGGAAGAAGATCCATAGAGCGGACACAGTGATTTAGGTGGCCTCATTGATGCTCTATTGGGTTTAAGTCTGGAGAAAATGGCAGCCAGGGTAGTACTTTAAAGTCTTGGTCGTGCTGTTCCAACCAATGTCGGACATTTCTAGTTGTGTGACATTGTCTTACTAGAAGATCCCATCCATCCCGAGGAAGTCAATATTAGTGTATCTGATCTGCAAGTACGGATTCATACCCAAACTGGTTGCGAGTACCCTCCGCATAGCTAAGTGGGCCCAGAGAAGAAAAATATTCCCAAGTTTTTTCTGCCAATACAACTTGGTTAGTTAGTAGAGGAGCTATGACCAGCTGTCTGCATAAGGAGCAGGGTTTGCTGAACTGTTGTTTTAGACATGTCTCCTAGGCTTATTTTGATGGCAAGATGTTCCACTGTAATGTGTCAGTCTGCCCCTGCATACTTGTGCAGCAGTTGTTCACCTCCCATATCAATGGCACATCATGCTCTGCAATTTCTAAATTCCGTTTGTCCACCTATGATGCAACTTCATCACAGGAGCTCGTAAACTATTCACAAACTGCACTGTCTCAGAAATATTGCCACCCTTGACCGAAAATCGATAATCATCCCCTTTGCAACTCTGATGAATCACCCCTTTTACCAATAACTGCAATGAGGGATAAGTGTGCAGACAGCCTTCATGCACACCTTACAAACCCACCAAGCCAGCTCACAACATGTGACTGCCTCCATGAGCAACTCGTGCTTCGAAAGTCAAAAGTATGAAGTGGTCATAAAAATGTGACTCAACTGACATTTGTTTAATAACATAACTATTTGTGTACAAAGCCAAAAATACAATGTGATGTATTTTCACTTTACTGTTACCATGTTACTACCATACAGTGTTTTCCATGGGTGTAATTATAGGCATAGCAGGCCATAGCAGATGGCAGCTGTGGGGACCAAAGGCTTGGCGACCCACTATAGTACACTATAGTACCAGAACTTTGAACCTTTTTGTAGAAAACAAGTTGGTGCCTTTTTGCTATCTAGCAGCTACTAGGTGGGTCTTCTGATATATGGTGCTATTATCATACTTTAAATTATTACTACCTATGCTGCTGTTTAAGTTTCCCGTTGAGAGATAGTAGCAGCCCATCTCATTTGGCTCATTTTGCTATTCCTGGTGTTTTCTGTCAGTAAAAGCTCTTTCTTTTCTGTCACATACTGAGTCTTACTTATCTTTTAGATTGTCAGAGACCATGAGTACAAAGTGGGTCAATCACTCACACTGGTGGTCTTCATTTGACAGAAGTAAATGACTGGGGATTAACTTTCTACTATCTGGCTTCAGTCTCAGTTTGGAATTTCTATAAATGGTTCACTTTTCACAAAAAAGTTGCCAAGAGAAAACATGGTTGGGGTGGTTTAGCATCTTTCTGGAGCCAGATGAGGTTGGACTGGAGAGGCCAGCCTTCTTTGATGTTCAACCCATTCAAGAAAGTCCTGCTGGGCAGACAATTTTATTCTTTCAAATTAAAAGTGAAGTATTTCTCCATCCAGCTGTTATGTCTGACAAGTCTGCCATTTTTCAAGACATTGGAGAGTTGCCATCCTCCATACTGTGATGTACACCTATCCCAGCAGCATCTCTCGAAGAAAAGCAATGTCAAGTAAACACTAGAGTCATAGTTCTGAGTGCAGATTCTGAAAAGCAGCACTAGTCCATTATACAACTATTCATGCTAGATCTGTGGTGCTGTCTTCTAAATCATAAATTAAATGAAAAGATGCTCGGTGCGTCTTGAATATACAGGGTAGTATAGAATTGTACTAAGAAGAACCGATATGAGAATCTATCAGAGTATGTCCATTTATATTAAAATAAGTATTTCTCTAGTGCATTTAACAATTGCTACTAGTCTTTGAATATAATCTTCATTAAAGATAACCCACTGCGTATGTGTTCACAGTTGGCATTAGGTTGGTTGACTCCGGGTACAGTAAGGATATGTTCACACGGTGTAATTTCTGCACGTACAGTACGCGCTGCAATACGCCCGGTTACGCTGATCGGCGCATACTCCCGAAGCACAGGGGTGTATGGGGGTGTCAGCCCGCCTGCTCAATTGACATGCAATACTCGCTGCGTGTAATTGCCACAAATAATTGACATATCACTTATCTCCCCGCACGTACAATACGATCAGGGCATAATCCATAGTTCTCTATGACAGCTATGGATCACCGTAATTGCGGCACGCATCTCACCATGTACTAAGCCCAATACGTGCCGAAGTGTGTGCCGAAATATGTGCCCAATTATGTAGTGTGAACATACCCTAATTTCTTTTGACTTTGACTTCATACTGTATTATATCCAAATAATACAATCATACAATACAAAGGAACCCAACAGTTTGTAACGTGTCGGCCACATTTAGTTGTCAGTGATGTCAGGAGTAACATCAAACTCAAAAATTGAGGACACAAGTTTTAAATGTATAGAAATAAAATAGTCATGAATATAAATGTTTGCTTATTCAGATCTCAGTGTGAAATTTGACACCATCATTATACCATCCTAATCAGCCCTGTTCAATGGGTATGCTAAGTCGACAAAAATTTCCCAAAATAACACGGTCCCTGCAGTAAGCCAGGAAAAATGTAGTTGCATCCTTTGGAGCTGCCTCTCCATAATGTTGGGTACATGGTATAGAATTAAGGCAGGAATTCCAGGTGCTCACACTGTTGCAGCCACTGACGTCTCAGTCAGTAGAGTTATAGCGCATTTTGTGATAGGTCACACACCCCAGTGGCCAAACCTGTATGCGTCTTAATGGATTATTTACAAACCCTGTGCAATCACATTCTTCAGTCATACTCTCTTCTTTCTTTCCTCTTCTTTTTAGAACTGTAAAAGCAAAACTCTAATTGTATTGTTTTTGTTTAAAATAATATACGCTAGCCTGCCATTGTGCTTGGAAGCAATCATGTGTTAGTCATGGGTTATTGAGACTATACAGGGAGCCTTATCTAGATAGTGAGTGTAGAGGAACCAGTCTGTTTTTAGTAGACATACAAAAAACACCTACAACATGAACCACTGTGTTCAATTAAAAAGAATCTTTATTGGATCACAAATATAAAATAACAAATACAAACTTTAAAATATTAGCAATAATCCCTGCACAATACCTGCATCTCCACCACTCACTAGAAAATATACATTATACGGCTTGGGTTATATAAAACATACCCCATATATATCAAACAACATGTAACAATATTATAAACACCTGACCTGAAAGTAAACCAGTGTAGAATGAGGGTATAGAGAGCATCACATTGCGCCCCAACGCGCGTTTCGCCATGCGCTTCGTCCGAATCCAATATTCCATATCCATATTGTGATCCAATAAAGATTCTTTTTAATTGAACACAGTGGTTCATGTTGTAGGTGCTTTTGGTAGTTTTGATGAACCACTTCTTCTTGGTTATTCTTTAGATTATTGGCCCAACAATTAAATATAGGTGTTGTATTTAGTAGACATACATTAATATAACGTTTTAACAAAAACAAGTTGTCTAATGTCCATTGGCAAATATAGTTTTATTGCTCCACACAAGGTCTTCGGTTTGTACACGGTACTAGATAACATGTACATATGACACTTGTCTTGAGGTTATTCTGATTCGTGGCCAATATCCAAGTGTCATCATCAGATTAGACCACATTCTGTTATGTTCTAACTATTATTTGCATTCTGGTATAAAGGGAGCTTTGGAACCTCCCATAGACTGTCACAGCTTGCATCCTGGCTGGGACTTGCAACCTCAGGTACATCCGTGTTCTTTTTATATCGTGGCCGACATCGTGATCCTTGCTCGTGCTCAGCTCCCTGTCCATAACTCCTAATGGTTTTCTGCCTCTAAGTGGTCTTTAAGGCATGCGTGCGTGCACCTGCAATGATTTAAAAGGCCAAAGGTGCACCACCCAGCTTTCTCTGAGCTAATGCTCTAGGACCTTAGTAAATATAAGTTCTCCTCCATTACTCCTCAGTGCCAGTTTGTTGGAGTAACTTGGTGTGTTTACCTGTGCTTGGCTTGTGGTCCTGCTTGTTATTTCCGATATTGATCTTGGCTTTCCTGACCTATTTATGCCGGAACTCTGCCTCACCTGACTTTGTACCTGTGACCTCAACTACCATTGTACGCTGCCTTCTCCAACCTCTTCACCTGTGTCTGCGGATCAGTTGTCTCCCGACCATTAAAGCTTTCTTAGATTTAAAATAACCCAAACAACGAGGGGGTCTCTGTTAGCAGTTCCCAAGATCAGTTTGCTTTGATGTAACCTGAAAATATATAAAGTAGCAAATAGATAAAGGGGTATAAATGCAGGATCAGACTGCACAGAGTTTGATTTGGCTACACCAGAGAAAAGTAGTTCTGCATAAGAGCTGTAGGAACAAAATAGGAAGGAAGTTTTACATTAAAGGGGTTTTGCCACGATGTAATGTTGACATGGGATCCTCCAAAATGGTTATTTAATCACTTTTTTAAATATATGTGATTACAAAAATTGCAGTCTGAGAGAGCTACAGGCTGCCTTACCTGCCCTTAGTTACTTCAAAGCTTCTATTAGATATGACCTGACAAGAGCTGCTGGCTGGGCTTGCACAGAGAACACTTCTTATCTGATGAGAGCGAGCTGAAGAAGCTTTCAAGGCACTGGGTAGAAATATGTTGTCTTTTGTATACAGAATCCACTAGTTGTAGTGTGATTATCTGAGTAGATCCCTGCTTTATCTGATGACAGAGAACATGAAGAAGCTTTCAAGCTGCTGTGGAGAAAAGGTGTTGTCTTTTGTATACAGAATCCACTAGTTGTAGTTTGATTATTTGAGTGAACATTTCACACAATCCCTTATGCACGGCTCTGTGCTCTGATTGTGTCTCTCTCTCTCTCAGCTCTGTGGCTTGTTTACATTTGATTCTTAGCAGATAAGGCACGTCCTGGCAAAACCCCTTTAAGACATTTTGAGCAGTTGCTTTATTTTTTAATTTTAAATGCACTGGAGCAATAAATTATTGTTTCACAGTCGGAAATATCCTTTATGTCCGATGGTTGATATTGATAAAATACGCTTGATAACCTCAATCAATATTCGTATATAACAGATGTGTGTCTAAGCCATATTTCTGTAAAAACAAATCCTCCCTAGTTTATCCTTTACAACTGATTGCAGGTCGTTTTCTTCAGTGTAGATGCTAATGTAGCATAGAACATAATATATTCAAATATCTGCTACATCAATGTTAGATAGATTATATTGACAGTAAGGGTATGTTCATGTATGCGTCGTTATATGCCGGGTGTTTTAGAAGTACGCGCTGGCCAGTGCGTATTTTAAAGCGATGTGTGCCGACACCCATTCACTCTTGTTTTCGCGTAAGCGCCGGAAAGAAGTGTCATGTCACTTCTTTCTCCTGACACATACATTGCTCCAGAGAAAACAGCAGGAAATCATAGCTCTCAGTGACAGCTATGTATTACCATATTTTTTCGGGTCAATTTTCAGCGCAATTTTGCCCCGAAATACGGTCCACAAATATGTCGTATGAACATACCCTAATAGTACTTTCCAACACGAAGAGTTCTCCGCTTCTCATGAGGACTTGAGTAAACAGTTAGTTCAAACTAATCATGAAAATCTCAATCAGCTTATATTTATGAAGTGAAACTTTCCAAGCAATAAAACTCCTGTCATAAGATTCATATACTGTTAGTAAAATACAAGTTATTTCATTTTTTTCTTATCCTCAAGAGCCTGGAAATTCATAATTTTTTTCTTTCAATCAGTATGTCTTTGATTTTTTTTTTACCTTGATTTTGTTTGACTTATCGAAATAAAAATAAGTAGGGGGTGTGATCAACTGATGTATGCTTTAGCTTCTGATGATTTATGCTATTTCTGATCACAAAAGTTGCAAATTGTTGGGCAAACTGTATTTGTGAAAACATTTTACTTTTTGGCAGCAACTCTTGATACTTTTCAAAAACTAGGGTGACACTTAGTGGGAAAGGGCATGATTTCCCATGAATTGACACATTTACTATAATTTATTCCAGAAAGTAGTAGCTAGAGTATATGCCAATTTAATTAGCACATGCCTCTTTATTCATTTGGTGCAATGTACTTCAGTGCTGTTTTCATCTGAAGTATGAAACGCTATTTATATTAAATTTGCCTGATAGATTTTACTTTGTTTGATGCATCACCATCTTATGTGAGTCGATTTCGTAGGGCACATATTATGGCCATATACATTAGATAAAATTAGGATCAGCCATAAAGCTCATGTACTGTATATGGAGGTCTTCTGATTTTCCCTTGATGGCAAGAGTCAGAGTAAAGAAGAAAAAGCCATGTTGAATTTTAAAATACTCGATTCTTTTTCCTTTGGCAGAAGTGTCTGGCAATTATTATTATTTATTTTAAAGCACCATTAATTCCAGGACGCTGTACATTTGAGCGGGTTTACATACATAACATAAGACCAAAGTACAATGGCAACACTAATTAACTTACAACTGGTATAGAGGGAGACAGGACCCTGCCCATGTCCATTACAATCTACAAATGATTTATTTCCCTATCTCTATTGTAAAAACATGCATGCTCAGTCAAGTCAAGCATACATGTTTTTGGGGAAGTCAGGAGGAATAGCTGTGAGATGAACAAGCATTTGTCTGAGAGCTATATACCTAGCATGCCAGGCTTGAGCACTCATTTGGGAATATTAGATTATTGTTTACTTGTGGATTAATCTGGCTGTGTCCAGTGCAGGAGTTTTTAGTTTTTCCAAATGCAAGCAAATACTGTGAGACTATACAAAAAATGTGTACAAATTTAGCCAAATCGTCCTATTTTTTCAGTTGTGTAAAAGATCTTATCTGGTCATCACAATGACATGTCATAAGTTATGGTAAGAACAAGCCAGTCAGCCCCTCTGGCTCATTATCTTGATCATTAAATGATTTAGTGCCAACTAGTTCTGTTTTCAGAATAATGTATTTTACAATATATCTAAAAAAAAGTTCTTAAATATAATAGTACTACCCCTAAACTAATAATAACTGTGGTAGCAGTATGATAGCTTACTTTAACAGTACTTTAAACACTGTGTATAGCAGAGGGGGACCACTGGAGACCCTGGGCCACATGCTGCTCATTTCTTTTCCATGTGTTCTCTCCAGGGATGCCATCAGAGCAGTACTGGCAGTATTTGTCTGGGGCCCTGATCAATTTTTTTAAAGGGGCCCACTGATATGATGCAAGAACTAGTAATAGATGGGGGGGGGGGGGGTATATTCTCAGTTGTATGGGACCTTGAAATTACTTATGGCAGCCCTAGTACTCCCAAGGGCTGCCATAGTTAATTTCAGTGCCCAATACAGCTAAAGTATCTGGGCTCCCTGCCATTTTACCAGTTCCTTTCTTGCAGCATGTCAGTGGACTACTTTTTAAAAAAATTGATCTGGGTCCCTGACAGGACTGCTGTCAATACTTCCCCAATGGCGCCCATGGAAATCTTTCAAGTAGAATGAAAGATATGGATATATCTAAGCATTCTTACTTGACCAAATCACTTTATGCAAAAACTAAATTACTTAAGATTCTATACATGCTCAACCATTGGGGCATTGCAAAGTGATATGTAGCCCTCTGATGGAGCTACAATGGAAGTCTCACTAATCATCAGGTTGTCCACCACTGGTGTGAGTTGGGTATAGATAAAGTACAAATAATTCTATATTGTCTGCAACAAGTAAAATTGCTCGCACTAACACGGATAATGTGTATATAAAGCTACGAAGATCACGCTGCACTATTTCTTCTCTTCATTTTGCTCCTTTGTACTCTGCAAACCACTCATTGCATTTGTGGCACCAACTAAAAAGCATTCCTCCACTCAGTCACAGTTTATGCTTTGCAGAGCAATGAAATAATACAAGATGTAGGACTTCTAGCCTAGATTTTAGAGAACCAGAAGACAATGTACTAAAGTCCATGTGAATAATTTCAGAACAAAACAGCTACATAAACATGGGATCATTTAACAGACAAAGCACATTGTGAGGTTTTGACAAGTGATGGCAGAGTAACTACTTCCTGTTTTCAATCTGATGGAGCTATAGTCAGACGACAAAGAATGGCTGCTCTTACATAGATGAACAAAAGTTGCAGAAAATGTTTATTTTATTGAAGTAATAGTCTCCTGTGGTTTAACTTCTTTCCAGAATTGATTACAGTTTTATATCAGGGATGGAATGCCACTCTCTAAATTATTATGTTTTTCTAAGTATTCTGCATTCTTTCTCTCACCCGTATAAGAAAGCCCCATTGACAGACAAACCAAACTATGTCAAAGTGATCTCTTGCCTACAGAGTCTCAGATGACATACAATTTAAAGATTTAAAACTATTGGTCAAAACATTCCTTGTGATCAGAGGCTCAAATCAGCTCGCGGAGTTAAAAATGAACTGGTATGTTTGCTTCTGAAGTACTAAATTATGGTTGTAATAGCACTGGTCAAATGGTGGGAATTGAAATTATTACGTATCAAATAATGGGAACGACTCTTCAATGTAATGTGTAAGTACAATGGTTGGAGGCAGCTGCACTACGCCGCAAGTGCTGGGTAATCATTTTATTACAAGACCTTAGGCTATGTCTACACTGCATTGGACAAAAAACGGACGAGTCGACCGTTTTTTTTCAATGCACGACCACTTTTTTTGTCACGTTTTGCGCAAAAACCGTAGTCAATTTTCGTTTTTTTGTATAATACGCCGGTGCCGAAAGACAACTGGAGAAAAAAACGACCTGTGGAGACTGCAGGTCGTTTTCTTCTATGGTCGTCTATGGACGATGAAAAGTCACATCAATGGTAACAAACAGTTTAAGGAAGGGTGCCAACAGTATATGGCCACAAAAGGAGACATGTATGAACAGGGCTGTACCAGTTATCTGGCATCAAAAAGCTGTCATAGCCCTGTTCTATAGATTTATGAACAGTTGCACTCCAAACTTTGGTACGATAAGTGTCTGAGCGTCACTTTATAATGTGCCAAAGATTAGGGGTGTTTTGGGGGCGTCTCACCACATTCATAGAATTAGACATATTTATGAATCTTTGACACCAAATCTAGGTGCAAAACAGTTAGAACAGCCAGACCAGGGTAAAGGTGGTGCCTGAGCCAGACTTGTCGTATTGGCACTAGACTGTGCCTGTAGACTGCAGAAGAACAGGTTCATACATTCTGGCGCATTCTATACTACCTTAAAGCTATTTAGAACTGGTCTGTCAACGCCAACGTTTATACATGTTGCCCAAAGTGCTTACTGTGATATTAGCAGCCACTTCCAGGAGACTGCAGTGTGTTTGACAGAAAAACAAAGGAAAAATATACCTGCATTTACTTTAATGGAGCGGAGACACATAAAGGGCCACATGTATGAAAACTGTCTAGGTCTAAAACTCACTTTGTTGCCAATCAGAGCGCCCCTTTCATTACATATAGGGCTCTGGGAAAATGAGAGGGGCGCTCTGATTGGTTGCTATGGGCAACAAAGTGAGTTTTAGACCTAGACAGTTTTCATATATGTGGCCCAAAATGTTTACCTAATATCTGCAGTCACTGACCTCTTCCATATTACGACATGCGGAGTTGAAAGAAGACACGTGTTATGTGTCTGATGTTGAAGCACACAGCGTCCTTTCAGGGACAGTCTAGACTCTGCTACTCTCCCCTTCTTTTGATATACACATTTTTATATGATTTGGAACTGTGTTGCTTTGTTGGTTTTTAAACACAGCTACACAGTACGATTGTAAAAAGATGTATGTTCATCAAGTATGCCCAAGGATGGGGAAAGATGTGGATAAAGGGAGGGGAAAAGGGAATTTTAAACTTTGTTTCCTCTCCACTGATGAAGACTTTGGAACCCATAAGGAATGAACCAATCTTCCCTAAAGGAATATTTCACTCCTGATCCCACAATTGCTATCAATCAATGTGGTAGCCATATAAAGTAGTAAGTGGTTAGCTAAATCTTTCTTGAATCCCCTATATAAATTAATCATGTCTCTCTGTATCCGTTTTATTCTCCAGACTAAATAAGTTTAATTCTTTTAAACTCTCCTTATAACTAAGTTGCTCCATTCTCCTTATTATTTTGTTTATAGACAATATTATTAAAAGTTATATTTTATTCTTTCTAAATTTATGACAGTCCTTTTCTGGTATAAAATTGTTTGCTGTCAAAGAGTTTACAGTGACTATACTGTATGCTGTTTTCTAGTAGGTACTCCCTTTCAGTGATGCACTTCTTTCTTGTGAACCGCCCCCCTTTTGTCATATGTAGCGCAGAATTGTCTAAAAATGTCTAAAACACAATAAATGTAGGTATGTACTCAAGGCTGCAAAATGGACCAGAATTCTGGAACAATTGCCATAGTAAATATGCCCTATTGTATCCTGAGGCTATTGAAATTTGAGGGACCGCTGAACCTTATTTGCAGGGAAATATATGGGATGATTTACATTTCACACCAAACACAGAAGAGGTGATAAATGTTTGTTCGCTAGGGGCCCCTCCAATGGATCACTAGAATTGAAACACGCTTTTCTTCTCAGAAATGTAAAATGAGTATCAGTACTACAGTACATAAGGGCTGCAGCTGCACCAAAACTATACAGAGACATGGGGACAGCTAAGTGCTACCTGATTAATACAATGATCCTAAGTCTAAAAGTTCCATGAAGAAACTTCTCTGAATAAGGGGAAAGTAAAGTATGGTACTTTGTAATCTCCAAGTCAGTTCTCCATATTCATGGTATGTAAATATTCACTTGATTTATAATCTTTCTTCAAGGCTTGGAAAAATGAGTTCACCAATATTTCATCTGGAACACATGGGGTGTGGGAGATGAAGAGGTCTAACTACAATAACATTTATCTACCCCACAGAACTGGTAATTCAATTAGCTGTTATTGTAAAGCAAATTAAAGAAATGTTTGAACCAAACTAAACACCTTAACATTCATTCTTGCAATTCCTTCTAGTATCACTTTCTGCAACAATTTGCATTTAGGATATGTCATATATTTAACAGATATTCTCATTTTCTTTATTTAGAAATGAACCAGTATCTTCAGTTCTGTGTCTGTAATGTGCCTGAACAGAATTGAGTGGAACTCAGTTATGTGGTGTTTGTATATAAAATCTCTGCATGTGGTTTTCATAGTATACACGTATTTGATGTAAAGCTCCAGCGACTTTTATCTGCTTATTGTGGTGGACTTTACATTATTATCTTGGTATCACCACCTTTTTTATTTGTATATCATTAAAAGTTATGTTTTCTAAGTAGAGGGCGAAAAGGCAAAACAAAAACTCTACAAGCCGTTCGTTTGGTGTTCTCCTTAAGGAGAGATCTTCCCTTCCTGAGCCACTCGATGCCTCCCACACAGCCAGCCAGTATCTTCTCTACTCTGCACTGAAGAGGGACAAAAATCTCGAAACAGCGTTGTCTGTAGATGAGAGATACTGGCTTGGCTAAAAAATCCTTTTTGCTTTCTCAAGACTCGGTGGGTCAAAAGCAATTTGAGAATTTGTTACAACCAACAGAGGGCGCTGTGGGCTTCTCAGCCCCTTTCCCATAATGCCTTGTGATATATAGAAAATTAAAGTCATAGAGTATTTAATAGAAAAGCAAATAAATATATATACCATTTTTTAAAAGGAAACAAAATGTATCACATGTATTTTTTAAATAATTAAAGCCAGTTAATGATGCATATTCTTTTTTCTAACCTGTTTCTAATTTCCTAATAGTAGAAACATTTTAATTTATATTCTTTACATGAAAATGGGGCAGCATCTTGTATGTGATGGCTCTAACAGCATTTATTGAGCTACTTTACAGCAGCCACATGGACCATAGGAAACGATAACATGAAAATCATTGACTTTTATGGGAGAGTTTATTAGGAAGTCTTCCTGCATCACTCGCTGGTCATGTACAAGAGTGATGCAACCTTCGATCATGCCACAATAATTCAAAGAAGATGGAATCCAAGGCACCAGGAATCTCAATAAAAGGTCATCTTTATTTGTTGTCCATAAAATAAGGCAACATTTCAGCCACGGAAAACCTTATTGAAGCAAAAGAACTTGAATCTTTGTTCATGGATTAAAAAATAAAGACCTTTTATTGTGATTCGAGGGTGCCTTGAATTCAGCTTGTCTTTTCTATGGGACATTGTTGTGGGCATGCTCTGTGACCTGTGCAGAGGTCGTTGTGTGGTAGAAGAGGAAGATTGGGTTGTGATCATCACTTATTATGAATGGTGGATCCTGTGTTATCTATACGTGTACATGTACCTTTCAGTTTAATCCTGCCTGTGATGATAATGTGATAAGTGCTGACAAGTGACCTCTACGGAACAGGAAGCCAATTATGATGCTTAGAAGCAATTGCAGAAACTGTGAAAGATTTCAAGATTTACATATAAATTGTGACATGGAAAATTCTAAAAAAGAACATCACCAAAAACTCTTTAAAAATATGTTATGACGTATTAGCACATTATGTCACTGTTAAGAGAGAAAGGAGTGGGCTCACTAGCTAAGCCCGCTCCTTATGTGGTGGGTGCCAACTATTAGATACAGCTGACCGAATTTTATGGTTAGATACAGCTGACACCCGCCACTAACAGCAGAAATTAGAGTCAACACTTATCTCTGTTGCTTAACCCATTAGACTATGTGATCGATGTCTAAGTGAATGAGAAACAGTGCTCACTCCGAACGCCACCTCAGCAGTGAGATAGCGAGGTGCCGATCATTTAACATGGCGGCTAAAAGCCTTGTGAAGGCTTCCATCTAACACTTTCTGCCAAGATTACTTTTTTTGGTCATTTCACGTCTCCTGAAAACTGAAATAAAAGTGAATAAAAAAGTTACATCTATCCCAAAATGGTACTAATAAAAAGTACAATTCAGTCCACAACAAATGCACTCTAAATCAGGTCCATAGGTGGAAGTACAAAATAAGTTATTGGTGGCAGAAATTTGCACCGCAGCGCAAATTTAAAGAATAAAAGATGGTAGGTTGTCACAGGTATCTGGAGCCATGCTGACTGGATCTCACAGCTGAGGGAGGATCTATAGCAAATAAGACAATCAAGGTGGGCCCACAGATGCTCAAATGGGTTCAAGCCTGAGGAATTAGAAGTTCAGGGTAGCACTCCGAAGTCTTGCTCATGCTCTTCCAACCAATGTTGGACATTTCTAGTCATGTGACATTGTCGTGCTGGAAGATCCCATCCTCCCCAGGGAAGACAATCAGCAAGTATGGGTATATGTGATCTGCAAGGATAAAGTCATACCTAAATTGGTTCATAGCTCCTCTGACAGGAGTGAGTGGCCCAGATAATGCCATGAAAACATTCCCCAGACTATAGCACCGCCACCACCAGCTTGTGTTCTTTCAGCAAGGTGCTTGCTCTCTGGTGTTTCTTGCCTGGCATCCTCATTAGAGAAGGCAACCCTTTCTAATACTGCTGTGAAAATTGATGCCTTTTTTGCAGAAGCAACTTCATTGGCAGAGATTAAGTGACCACTCGTCTTCTTTGAAGCCCCATATACAGTACAGTTCACTGAACTGTTCATTTAGACACACATCTTCTAGGCGCTAGGTTCATTCTGGCAGTGACCTGCTCCACTGAAGCATGTTGGTCTGCCCTTGCACATCTTAATAGCCCACATTCACCTCTCACATCAAAGTAATGTGGTTCTCCACAGTTTCTATCTGGCTTATTCGCAATGGTGCCATTTATTCACTCATGATACACTTTCACCACAGCAGCACATGAACAATTCACACACTGTGTAGTATAAAAAATACTGCCATCTTTGGCTAAAAGCCAATAATCATCCCTTTTCACAACTCTGATAAATCCCCCCTTTCACCCATGACAGCAACCAGGGATATGTGTGCAGACAGCCTATCACACACCTTATATATCCACCAAGCCAACTCACCACCTGTGACTTCCTTCATGAGCTACGTGCTGCTGACATTGAAATTAATAGTATTACAATGATTTGAATAAAATATTATTCTAGAGGATTTCCCTCTCTATCCTATGATCTTAGAAAGCATCTTTCTAAGATGTCTGCCAAATGATATAGTGCAGGTGATACAACTATAATATGACTAGAATTTCACTTGGCACAAAAATCATAAGCGCAAATATGCATGTTGTGATGCAAACATGGTACCATTATTTGTGTCAACACAGCTGCTACAAATCTATGTTTTCTTTGGTTGACATCGATGTAATGTAACATTTTCTGAATATGAAATTAACAAAGATCAAAGTCTGTCTTCAAGTGCAGTTTGTATGTGGCTACATGTGGTTCAAATCTGGTACCGGCATCAAGTGTATCGTAGAAGCAAAACCACAATGTTCGACTCGTATTTCTAAACAAATAATTGCATTTCACCATGTCATGCTGAACTTTATTTGATCTTTATATGGATAAAGGTTTCACATGAGAAAATAATGTTTTGAATTAAGAGTACCACTAAAGTTTATTATGGAAAACATAATTAATAAAGTAACAGTTACCAGTCATGACAGGTATTATGTATTTTACTGTCAAGAAATGTAATGTTCATTAGTGGTAGCAATGCCTATTAATATTTTATTACACTTAACATACTGTATAGCAGTTCATACTCAGTTCATTTTGCTATAACATAATATGAAATATTTGATTTTTAAAATGCGGTTTATGTCTTATAGAGTTCAGTAATTAGAAACAGACATGGATCTTTCTATTCACTGGTGCAATATATTGCACCCATTAAGTTCAGTAAGATATATGCAGAGTTTTTACCTTGTTGGCATATATACTACTTCGCGATAGATTTTCAAGTAAGGACAAATTAACAATTGGTTCCTCTAAGAAATTAAGTGCAGAAAAGGAGTTCATTGAATAACTGTGAATATGCCGAGGTAGGACTAGAATATTTCTACATAGACGTAGGTATACAAGGACACAATAAGCATCACATGTATTCTTTATATGTTTCTCCTACAAAATTACTAAATAAAACTCCTACCCTGTGCAGATGTTACAAGGCATATCTGCAGGTAAATGGTGAATACCTTAGGTTGCATGTGTATTTGTTGTACAACTGTGCTGGGGATTAGTGTCTAAGGAACAACTACTTTTCACCATTAACCCCTGCAAAGAGGTTTGAACTTTGATACTGGATATTCCAAGGTTAACACTTTCAACATAATCTCCAGTAGCAACAGCTGATATCCAAGGATGCAGTACAGAAAGGTCAGGCAGAATTTGTGGCTTGTCAGGCAATGGGTCAGGTCAAGTGGAGTTCATGTAAAGTTGTAAGGTGGGATGCCGTGCATTGGTGCATGACATACTTAGCTGAGGTTCTTGCAGGCTTTACTCACAACTATTCAATTAAAAGCATACAGGTAACAGTCTTCCATAAACACATGACGATAAACTACTTTCCCAAAGTCCTCAGCCCACAGCACATTTTTCTGCCTCACAGAGGTAGTGTCTCTCCTCTATCTCGTGGAAATCCCTAAAGAAGCATTTATGCTATCTATCATACATGAAAAAACTTTGAGATTGATTTGGCTCTATTGAGAGGTAAGGATAGTGTAGGACTGCCCGATTTTGAGATCACGTTGAAAGTCGTGGGCAGTTTAAACATCTTTTGATCAAAATATGTGAACCGAGAATCTCAAAGTTTTTTCATGTATGATAGATAGCATAAATGCTTCTTTAGGGATTTCCACGTAATGTATTGCCCTTTTTGCAGTAGTGTGCCGCTGACAGTGGTGTGCGTGTGTACATGTATATATATATATATATATGTGTGCCGCAGCCCTGCCAGTGGCACCCAGGTTTGCATACGTTTTTTCAGAAATGTTTTTTGTGCAGAACCATACGTTATATTTGGTGTATGTTGATTTTAACCTATATGGGGAGGAAGGGGTGCCTCCATTTTGGGTTTCTGCACCCGCCCACTCTCACAAGCTGTCATAAGAAGTGCAGCTTGCAAGTCTGGTGTGTTTTCTTATTTTTTTCTCTCTGTATAATGGAGGTCGGTTGACCCAGTGAGAGGCCTTGATTTGGCTCTATTGAGAGGTATGGATAGTGTAGGACTGCCCGATTTTGAGATCACATTGAAAGTCGTGGGCAGTTTAAACATCTTTTGATCAAAATATGTGAACCGAGAATCTCAAAGTTTTTTCATGTATGATAGATAGCATAAATGCTTCTTTAGGGATTTCCACGTAATGTATTGCCCTTTTTGCAGTAGTGTGCCGCTGACAGTGGTGTGCGTGTGTACATGTATATATATATATATATGTGTGCCGCAGCCCTGCCAGTGGCACCCAGGTTTGCATACGTTTTTTCAGAAATGTTTTTTGTGCAGAACCATACGTTATATTTGGTGTATGTTGATTTTAACCTATATGGGGAGGAAGGGGTGCCTCCATTTTGGGTTTCTGCACCCGCCCACTCTCACAAGCTGTCATAAGAAGTGCAGCTTGCAAGTCTGGTGTGTTTTCTTATTTTTTTCTCTCTGTATAATGGAGGTCGGTTGACCCAGTGAGAGGCCTTGATTTGGCTCTATTGAGAGGTAAGGATAGTGTAGGACTGCCCGATTTTGAGATCACGTTGAAAGTCGTGGGCAGTTTAAACATCTTTTGATCAAAATATGTGAACCGAGAATCTCTCCTCTATCTCCTCACAACTAAATCTTCCCGATTCACCATCATCACTAGGCTTATCTAGCACTCTTTAGGCCCTTTCAGATGTAGGTGATGAAGGCATTCCACTAACCTTCACACATAACATGTGTCTAGTGACAGGCATTTGGATCCCTTTCCCTGAGACACTCCTTACCATTCACTGGTGTTGGAGACACTTTTGTCCTCTAGGTTAGTCTCTCACTCCTTCTACTCTCCTCTTCAACCCAGTATGGCTGGGAAAGACTTGCTTAGCCCAACTGTTTCTAGAAGTATCTCTATGGCCCTGCTGTAATGGGCAGCCTGCTCTTGGGCCACAGCTGGCTTGTGTCAAGGACAACCTCTCTGCTGAAAGAGAACACTTTTAACTCAACTCAGAACTCACAATTAGTTATATGAGGACCCATAAAGCCAAAGCTTCTAAGCCTCCCTGCCCATTAACAATTTCTGTCTTGCACCATATCAGTGGGCCATTGTTTTTTTTATTTGATTAGGGTCTTTGACAGAAGTAATGCTAAAATTGTCCTGGTGACACCCCTGCATATAATGTATGTAGTATATAAACAAAGCTGTAAAGTGTACATTGCATAACATTTATATACTGTACACATCATTAAAACACTAGTAGTAGTATGGGCCCACCACACTACATTAAAATGTAATGATAACCAAGCACTGGTCAAGGAAAGTAGCAGATATAAAGAATAGCTAGGTAGAAGGCCAGGTCAGAACTAAGAAATCACTAACAGAAGGCACCATTGCTTTTCAGTAATGTACAGGTAACTAAAGCTCAGGTAACATAGGAATCAAATAGATAATTTATGGTGAAAAGCTATTTCATGCAAAACCAAATCAAAAGACAAGAAGACATTCCCTCAGTGCGGAGAGAAAAAGATTTAATATCCAAAGAAGAAGAGTCTTCTTTTCCATGAGAACTGTGAATCTGTGGAATAGCTTCATCAGGAGTGGTCACAACAGGAACAGTTGAGGGCTTCAAGAAAGGCTTAGATAACTACTTACGGCTAAATAATATTTATGTAGCCGTAAAAAAGGCCTAGATCCAGTCTGCTGGCTATTTTGGGTTCAGAAATAAAATATTCCTTTACGGCAGATTGGTTCTTGCCTTATGGGTTCTAAAGTCTGCATTAGTGGGGGAAACAAAGCTTTAAAATGTCCTTTACCGCTCCATTCATCCATATCTTTCCCCACTCTTGATTGAACTTGATAGAAGTCTTTTTTAACTGTACTAACTATATGTAAGCCTGTTAAGCAGAAATAGGTGAGGAAGTAGCAGTGCACAATGACCCTTTAACTCTACATGAACCAGAAGGCATGTGCATTAGAGGGCAGAGAATGAAGCCAGCACTGAAGTTCTAGCAGAAAGTGAAGGCAGAATGCTCCACAGAGTGATGAACAGGAAGTTGGACTATTTTTATTTGCAAGGAACTGTCTGTTCCATAAGTAATCCTGTTCAGACAAAGGTAGAGGACAACTCATGTGAGCCACATAACCTGCCACACATATTAGGTTGTATAATAAAAACAAACTAAATATGTTTGTTCCCTGGACACATTCACTTAGTTTTCAGAAGACACAATGGTCAGAATGTTTCTTTCCTACATGGTGTACTGTTGAGAGTACATTAAATGGGTTGTCTCACCATGCCATTTTACAGAGCCACAGGCAGAGTCATGCTCTGCTGTTTCTAGCTTATCCTGTTATGTTGACATGAGTGCAGGAGGTTTTAAAACAACTAAACACAAGTATTCAGAGCTCTAAAGGGTTAAAGCTTGTCAGTAAGTAATGTAAACCAGCTCACATTCTTACAAATAAGAAACCGAGCAAGGAGTGACACCATCAGCCCAGTCACTGCTGCAGCCTGTTATAGTAGAGAAATGGGCGGAAACCTGGGAAGCTTGTGTACAAAAGCAGGAGATAAGATTTGCTCCTAACTCTGAAGAAAAGCAAAATCAGAACAGCAATGTATTTGTAAATAGTCTTTATTCTACTTTCCCTACATGTTAATCAATTAAACAGGAATACCCCTTTAAGAGCATTATAAGGTAAGCAGATGTAATATAGAAAAATGCATCACAAAATAGATGATGGTCATAAATTTCTTTAGGTTTACATCACTTGAGACCCTGTTTGAGAGACTGTAACTGAGTATAACCAAAATACTGATGTCAATTGTTAAGTGAATATTATCTCATGAGAATGATTAGGGTTGTTCAGTTTTGAGAAAACATGGGGGAGACATAATAAATATATCAAAGGTCAATATAGAGATCTCTCCCATGATCTATTTATACCCAGGACTGTATCTAAAACAAGGAGGGGGGCATCCTATATGTCTAGAGGAAAGAAAGTTTATACAAAAACATAGAAAGGGATTCTTTACTGTAAGAGCAGCGAGACTGTGCAAATCGTTGCCAGAGGAACTTGTCATGGTGAATTCACTAACAGAGTTCAAAAAGGGGCTGGATGCATTTCTAGAGTGCAATAATATAACAGGTTATAGAAACTAGGATTCTGGAGAAGGGTTGTAGATCTAGGGACTTCGGGGATGTTCACACAGCGTTTTTAAATGCGAGTTTGGATCCGTGTTACGGACCCAAAAATGCATCTAACAATCTGCAGTGTGATTTACATTAGTTTTAACGTAAAACACGCATTGGAGAATGAGGAATTCCACCAGACGATGCAGTGAAGATCTCACCTGCAAACACCATCTAGGAGGTACAAAGGTCCAGTGGGCAACCCATTGGTTTTTCAAAGGAGAATCTAAACATCTTACAACTATTTGACCTAAACATGTTATAGGTGTAAATGCCACTCTTTAGAGCTTCATCTGCTAGAGAATGGGGGCTCAATAAATCCAGCTGCAAAGGTGATAGAGGTGAATTGGAAACTCAAGTACGTGTGTAACTAATTATCTATTTATGGATTAACATTATGATGCAATTTTATAATCCATATAGGTGTATCATGGATCTAGTGTTTAGTTGTCCATGACATTTAATGCCATTAGGCTTGGACAGATTTCTGTCCTTTCTTGGACACTTCTGAACTTCAGAAATGAAGAGAGTATTGAACACTATGCATCTTTTCAGCGCTGTTCATAAATGACTCCTACATACATTTTAACTTCTTCATGACACATATATACAAACCAGCAGTACATTAAGCACAGTCAGAAGACAGTTCTTTCAATTTTCTGTTATACTTATTGTTAGATTAATGGTTTCTCATTTGTTTGGTGTCTGCTTAGGAGTTAACCTTCCATAGAATTAGTCAGGACAGATCATCCAGACAACCATGTTGTTCCTCCAACAGTATGTCATGGAGGAAAAAAAACATTCTTCCTGAAGAATTTTCCCTACATGTGCCTAGTCCACTTTTTAAGTCTGTGTCCTTTACTTTTACTTGGCCTATCACTACACTGAGATGAAGAATACAAATGGTTTCCAAGGGAATTTGACAGGAACACAATAACAGTTCAGGTCCCCCTTGACCTGTGTGATGTACATCATTCTGTCAACATATAAACAAACAGTTAATAGCTGCAGTTTAACAGATGCACAAGATATCATGGTAAAATCTTTCACAAAGTTTACTTCAGTGACAGCTAAGGAGGACTTTGAAAGATATTGGTACAACTGAACTACAGTCTCCTGATAACAGGTCAGTGTCGATTCAGCTCATATAGAACCAGTAGACGTAAACTACACATCATCTAGAAAACATGGTGTAGTCATACAAGCAGCCCATGTTACAATAGCCTGTTAAATACAGAATAAAAAGATATTGGCCCTCATTTACTTGTGCAGTCTACAAATTACACAGTGTAAATTTCGACTAATAATCTAAAAAAAAATGCTAGATTTATCATGATGGCTCATGCTGTTTGATAAATTTGCCACATATTTAGGCTTGTCTAACGACAAATTAGTCATTGTACTTTGTACACCAGAATTTTGCCACATGCCCCTTTTTTTACAGGTGACACCCACTTTCCACAAAGCAAGCACCCATGTTCGAGAGGTTGCAAAAAGGGTTTAATGTGCTTAATAAATAAGTCTTTGACACACTGTGACATGCAGCGCGACACTTTTTTGGTGTATTCCAAGACACTTTTCTACTGCAACCACAATAGTAAATGAGGGCCATTGTCTTCTTAATAATCCATGTATATATATATATAATTATATATTATATATACTGTGACAAGGCGACTGCTGGTAGTCGCATGATCCTGCCACTAGAGGGTCTATGGCCGGAGACCTTCTGTAGATGCGCCACCGAGGAACTGGGCTCGGTGGGGAAAAGCCACCTATTTTGTGTCAGTGTCATATTACTGTCACTTACGGTAGCGGCTAGAATAGCTGCAAGGCAGCTAGTTATGGGGTGGCTCTTCCGGGACAGCTATAGTGTCGGGTGGGTGGCTGTCCCCGCATTCCAGGTCCCTGGGTTCCAGCCCAGATATTGGACATCTCTGGAGGCCTATAAAAGCCTAGTACTCCAGGTGATCTGGGGGTGTGGTCTACCACCGGAGAGTGGAGCAACAGAAGAGCTGGGAAGAGAGCTCTGGCCCCCAGAGGCTTGAGGCAAGCAGGTGGCTGCCTTCAGGAAGCCGAATCCAGCAGAGGCTGGAAAAACGTGGTTGTGGCGCTGGCAGTAGGCCAAGTCCACAGGTAGTGAGGGACGTACCTTGGGTATAGTTAGAGGCCAGACGGCCAAGGTTTTATTTTTATGATTTGTGTTTTCTGTAATTGTGTGCCGCAATAAAACTGGCTGAGGCCAGTTTGAAACCTTCCTCCGTGTTGGAAGGTTATTTGTGCCAAGATTGTTCTACCAAGGACGGCGATCCCAAAAAGCCAAGCGAGAAACCCCGGAGACGGGCCAAGATGGCGTCTTTTGATATAGTTTTGCTACCAATTTTATGCATCTCATAATGTTAATTAAATTACCCCGGGATAAATCAAAAAGAAGCAACAAGTCTTTTTAAGTATTAAAGTCTATTGATCTTGGTAAAGATTTATTTTGGAAATCGTTCTCCAAACATGGCAAAGGAAAGCACGTCAAGCTGCTGGGAGCAGTTTATTTTTTACAGGCGAAACAAGAACTTCAGAGTTAAAACTTCTCCTGCTCTGACCTCCATGTGTCTTCCGATCTGCAAAACATTCACTAACACCCTGATATTACATACCAGTTATCTGTAGAAAAAACTCAAAAACTGCACAAAGATATACAGTACATGGATAAAAAGAGACAAACAAAGTCAAAGGCTTAGGGAACATACTGATTAAATACTGGAATTACAAGTCCCTTGGGAGGCCTGG
Organism: Phyllomedusa bahiana; assembly: GCA_025379985.1. Classification (NCBI taxonomy): domain Eukaryota; kingdom Metazoa; phylum Chordata; class Amphibia; order Anura; family Hylidae; genus Phyllomedusa; species Phyllomedusa bahiana. The sequence continues at coordinate 89,307 of JAODAL010001118.1, read as the reverse complement.
TTCATTGACTAAAGAATTAGAGGCGATGCTTAGAAACATCCTTGGAAAAGTCAAACATATTTGTATCTTGTGTAATTGGTATTCACACTACCGTAATAAAACAAGATACTAAAGCGTACTTTACTTTCTAATCTATTTTTATTTTCTGATTGTAGTTTTTTTGTTATGTCATTTTCTGTATTTGATTATGGGGGTAGCCATCTTGCTAAACTGCTGCGGACATACACACGGACTACTATAGAAGAGAAATTTGGGCATGCTCTATAACAAGTGCTGACATCTTGTTTTCCTACACATTAGAAGCCTCTCATATAGAGTAAAACATATAGCAATTGTAAATCATTCAATGGTATAACATAAAAGATACATCATGCTAAATTTTATAGACCCACATAGGTCTGTTTTCCAGCAAAATGTAGAAAGATATCTCCATAATACTGTTACAATTACTACAACATCAACATAGGTTTCAGTTTATATGGGCTGAAGTAGAAAAAGTAATTTTATCATTAGATATATTGAACCCCTTCCTGACCGCTAGTCATAGAGTTTTGGCTCTTCGTTATTTTCCTCTCTGCCTTCCAAGAGCCATCATTTTTTATGTTTCCATCTACATAGACATGTCAAAGGTTTTTTTTGAGGGACAAGATGTACTTTTTAATGGTGCCATTGACCCGATCATAGAATGTACTGGGAAACCCCCAAAAATTTTAAGTGGGTCAAAATGTGAAAAAAAGGTTTTTTGTGTAGTTTTTACTGGGACAATTTTACGATACATCAACTGTTTGATCACTTTTTGTTCCAATTTTTAGGGGATATGAAATGACCAAAAAAAACGCAATTTTGGCCCTTCAATTTGCTTTTCTTCTATGGTTTACAGTGTACAGGATAAATGATGTTATATTTAAATAAATCAGACTTTTACAGATGCAGTGATGTCAATTATGTGTAGTCTCTTTATTTTATTTATTTGTAAATTGACTGAAGAGGGGTGATGTGAACTTTTAGTATTTTTTTATACTTTAAAAACACTTTTTTTTTACTTTTACATTTAGTCACCACCAGGATACTTTACCACTAGCGGGTTTGATTGCCTGTAGTGTCAGACTGACCCACCAGAGGACCATTGCGCTGCCTGCACTGCTTACTACCATGGTCCTCGGAGATTGGGGCCCACTGGGATGCTGATAATCTCCAGGTGGGCCCCAAGCACCATAGCAATGGGCCACGGTAGTATGCAGCACAGGCGGTGTGATGTACCGATGTACAGGTGGCATTTATGCGGCTACAAGGGGCATGTAAACGGCTACAAGGGGCTTGTATATGGCTACAGAGGCCATAGCACCACCATGATGACTTCTCCCGGCCACAACTCGTCCCTGCAGAATTTACCACACAAACATCTTAGACTTCTCACTTTATTAGCACTTCCCTACCAATTCCTACCTCTGCCATGGGTACCCCCTTTAAGTAAATAGGTAGTAATGTTGCCCACCATTTAGTGGGTAGGTATATAGATCCGAGTAGGTATATAGATCCGAGTAGATAGGTATACAGCTCCCTGTAGGTAGATATGCTGCCCCCTGTAGGAAGATATACAGCCCCCTGTAGGTACAAGCCCCCAGTAAGTTATAGGCCCCTGTATATAGCCCCCTGTAGTCTATAGCCCCTATATATAGCCCCCTACTTATAGCCCCTGTAGGTATATATAGCCCAATGTAAGTTAAAGGCCCCTTGTATATAGCTCCCTGTAGGTTATAGGCCCCATGTATATAGCCCCTTGTAGGTTATAGGCCCCATATATATAGCCCCCTGTAGGTTAAAACCCCCAGGTATATAGCCCCCGGTAGGTTATAGGCCCCCTATATATAGCTCCCTGTAGGTTATAGCTCCATGTATATAGGCCCCTGTAGGTTATAGGCCCCATGTATATAGCCCTCTGTAGGTTATATGCCCCATGTATATAGTCCCCTTTAGGTTATAGCCCCCATGCATATAAGCCGCTGTAGGTTATATGCCACATATATATATAGCCCCCTGTAGGTTATAGCCCCCTGTAGGTTATAGGCCCCATGTATGTAGCCCCCAGTAGGTTATAGGCCCCATAAATATTGCCCCCGGTCGGTTATAGGCCCCGTGTATATAGCCCTCTGTAGGTTATAGGACCTTTGTATATAGCCCTCTGTAGGTTATAGGCCTCATATATATATTCCCCTGTAGGTTATAGGCCTTCTGCATATGGCCCCCTGTAGGTTATAGCTTCCCTCTAAATAGCCACCAGTAGGTTATAGGCTTCATGAATATAGCCCCCTGTAGGTTATAGGCAACATGTATATAGCCCCCTGTAGATTATAGGCCACATGTATATAGCCCTCTGTAGGTAATAGGCCCCCATGTATATAGCCCCTTGTAGGTTCTGACTTTGAAAAAAACTTATTAAAAAGGGTACTCATATCTGCTCACCCGCTGGGGACCTCTCCGGGAGCTGGTTTCCAGTATGAGCGTTGTGACGTCATCACGCAGCCTGCACCAGAGTTTCCTAGGCCGGAAGCCTACAGGCTGTTGGCCTAGGAAATACAACAGCACATGTCCGGACTTAAAGACGCCCGGACCCACCACATGGGGCTGAGTCATGCCACTGGGCAGGCGTAGGTGGCTTCCTGTTAGGCCCCTGTGCTCGTGGGGCCCCCAGGCAACCGCCTACCCTGCCCAATGGAAAAGGCGGACCTGATGGTGGTTCTGTAACTTCCTGCCTCAGGCAGGAAGTTATAGAACCCTTAGGGTACATCCACACATCAAGTAAATTTTTTCATCAAGCTTTTCATCAAGTATTTCTCATGGTACTGCATGTGGATTTAGGGTCGCTTTTTTTCACTCTTGATTTACAGTCAGAAATGAGCCCCATTCATTTCTATGTAGTTTTGGACAGGGATACACATTAAAAACCACATACAAATGTTTGGGGCGCATTTTAGACAAGGTTTTTAGCCATCCCCATTGCCAGAAAATACGTAAAGTAAAGCACCAAAGAAGCAAACTGCCTAATGGAATCCAAACACTATACAACACTAAGGGCGAAATGTATGAAGGAAGGCGTGTCGAAGTGAATTGTCGGGTCTTATTTTCAGTGTATAATGCGCCTTTTTGTGCGTTCATAAATGGTGTGTAAAGTTCGACACGCCTCGACTATGTATTAGGCGCATTACAGAACTCAGGTGCACAAGTAATGCGCCTAACATGTATTAAGGTTATAGACAGGCTGAAAATAAGAGAAGTCATTAGAATAGCATGTCAGTGAAACAAACTATGGTATTGATCCTGCTTGGAGGACCACAGGTCCCAGCAACACCTGTGCTGTGCTGGCTCTTGCTGTATGTAGAATAAAGGGCAAAAATACAGCAAAAATACATTTTAAATTTAATGTAGTAAAACTATAAAATATAAAAATCTGAACATCATAATCAGTGAGTTATTTAATGTAAAATTAGTTTAAGATTCTTTGAATTTTAAATACATTTTATAGGAGATATTTATATTTTGGGGACATTATATATTTTTATATTAATTTTATATGATCACAATTGTCATTATTAATTAAATTTTATACAGTTTGATAATTATAATAAATTATTATAAATTACTTTTTATTAATGTACTGGTGTAAGTTGAGAAATATTGGACATTTTTGCCCCTTACAGCAAATCTAGCTTCACTTTACTCTTCAGGCTCAGGCAGACCACATAAAGATAGGTCTGCCTGTCAGAGCAGTAATGTGCCTAGTTTTGCCGACCCACATTCGAGTGTGGTGCGACATGCCCCCAGAACACCCCCTCATGTTAGGCGCATTAGAAAGTGTTGAGTCTTAGGCTATGTCCACACTGCACATGATTACGATCGTATCTCCGGCGCTTTTCGTTTTTTAAAAGAGCCGCAGATACGATCGTCAGTGCGGTCCCATAGCTGGCAATAGAAAAGACGAGTTGCAGTCTACACAGCTCGTCTTTTCTCTGCCCGTCTTTCGGCAGCGGCGTATTATACAACATGTTGTATAATACGCCGGTGCTTCTCGTCTTCTTGACGTCTTCCCATACAATGCTATTGTATGGGGAGCGTCGGAAAAACGAGAAGCGGCCGCGGCTTCTGCACAAAGCGTGACAAAAGCCGCGGTCCTGCATCAGAGAGAGAACGGACGCTTTTGGGGCCGTTTTTTCTCTGATGCAGTGTAGACATAGCCTAAGGCTATGTCTACACTGCACACAAAAACGTCAGTTTTTTCAGCGTTTTTTGTTTTCTAAAAACGCTGGAAAAATGACTGTAATCATCTCCCATAGACTTCTATTGTAGAAACCCCCTGCTGTCTACACGGAGCTTCTTTTTCTGCTCGTTTTTTTTTTACTGGTCGTCTTTTGCAACATGCTCTAAAAAACGCCAGAGCAGGGCAGAAAATTTACTACAGGAGTCTATGTAAAGCGCCGGACGTCTTTTGGCGCGTTTTTTGGCGCATTTTCCCCGCGATTTTTCAATGAAAACCCTCCCAGGAGACCCAAGTCCCACCTATAGTGGGTGTTAATAAAGGTTATATCTTATCAAATTAGCATACAAGTGTCTGTGTCCTTTTTTTGTACCTTTTGTAATAAAATGATCATGCTTTGGTCGTAACGATTTTTGCGCAATTCATTATTTTTTGCAAAAAATACGTTTTTTTCAAAATTTTGGCGTCAGAATCCGTTTTTTTTACAGATTTTGATGCTAAAATCCTTTTCTAAACATATTTTGGCGCTAATAAAGTTATCTCGCTTCTGACGCTGAAAATAAGTTTTTTACGGATTTTGGCGCCAGAATCCGTTTTTTTACGGATTTTGGTGTTAAAAATCCTTTCCTTAACATATTTTGGCGCTACTAAAGTGATCTCGCGTCTGACACCAGAAATACGTTTTATTACGGATTTTGGCGCAATAATCCTTTTTTTACGTTTTTTGGCCCTAAAAGAATTTTTTTTACAGATTTTGGTGCTAATAACGTTATCTCGCCTCTGACTCCAAAAATACGTTTTTTTATGGATTTTGCCGCAAGAATACGTTTTTTGGCGCTAAAATTTTATTTATTTTTTTACAGATTTTGGCGCAAATAACGTTATCTCGCTTCTGACGCCAAAAATCCGTTTTTTTACGGATTTTGGCGCAAGAATCCATCTCCAAGACTTCTCTCGTGCTTCCCTCACACTCTGGAACACACGCCCCAACACAATAGACTCTCCTCCACTTTCACCAGCTTCAAAACCAATCTGAAAACCCATTTCTTCAGTCTTGCCTATAACCTACAATAACCCTGCTGCCACTACACCCTCCACAAACATGTCTGCCCCTCACCTCCTGTCTCCTTGTAGATTGTAAGCCCTCGCGGGTAGGGTCCTCTCTCCCTCTGTCGTGCCAATTGTCATTATCTCTTATCATTGTACTCGTTTGACTTATGTTATGTATGTAACCCCTCGAATGTACAGCGCCCTGGAACTAAGGCGCTTTAAAATAAAAAAATAATTTAAAAATTTTACGTTTTTGGCACTAAAATATTTTTTTTACAGATTTTGGCACTAATAAGTTATCTCGCTTTTGACGCCAAAAAATCCGTTTTTTTAGGGATTTTGGCGCCAGAATCCGTTTTTTTACGGATTTTGGTGTTAAAAATCCTTTCCTTAACATATTTTGGCGCTAATAAAGTTATCTCGCTTCTGACACCAGAAATAAGTTTTTTTTACGGATTTTGGAGCAAGAATCCGTTTTTTTACGGTTTTTGGCACTAAAATATTTTTTTTACAGATTTTGGTGCTAATAACGTTATCTCGCCTCTGACGACAAAAATAAGTTTTTTTACGGATTTTGGCGCAAGAATCCGTTTTTTTACGTTTTTTACATTTTTCAGCACTAAAATAATTTTTTTTACAGATTTTGGCGCTAATAACGCCTCTGACGCCAAAAATACATTTTTTTACGGATTTTGGCACAAGAATCCGTCTCCAAGACTTCTCTCGTGCTTCCCTCACACTCTGGAACTCACTGCCCCAACACAACAGACTCTCCGTTTTTTTACGTTTTTTGGCACTAAAATAATTTTTTTTACAGATTTTGGCGCTAATAAAGTGATCTCGCTTCTGATGCCAAAAAATAAGTTTTTTTACAGATTTCGGCGCCAGAATCCATTTTTTTATGGCTTTTGGGGCTAAAATCCGTATCTTTGCAGATTTTGGCGCTAATAAAGTGATCTAGCTTTTGACGCAAATAAATAAAATTTTTACAGATTTCAGCGCCAGAATCCGTTTTTTTACAGAGTTTGGTGCTAATAAAGTGATCTAGCTTTTGACACCAAAAAATAGTTTTTTTTACGGATTTTGGCACCAGAATCCGTTTTTTGACGGATTTGGGGGCTAAGATCAATATCTTTAAAAATGTTGGCGCTATTAAAGTAATCTCGCTTCTGACACGAAAAATATTTTTTTTTACGGAATTTGGCGCAATAATGCATTTTTGGGGATTTTGGCGCTAAAATCCTTTTCTTTACAGATTTTGATGCTAATAAAGTTATCTTGCTGTATGGAAAGATAATGTGGGTTTTTTTGGATTTTGGTGCAAGAATCTGGTGCAAAATTTAATAAAGTAGTAGCACGCAGCAGCAGCAAACAACGGACAATGTGCTCAAAATGGCTAAAGGAAGTGACTACTTAACATGTTAACTCCACCTGTAGGGTGTAGCTTACATCCAATGGCTTAATTTGTGCACACATTAAAAAGCATACATTAAATGACGCTCCAAAAAACGCTCCAAAAAACGGACGTTTTTTCAGCTGCTTTTGACAGGCAGTGGACAGAAAACTCAGTTTCATGAACGTTTTTAGTAATTGGTTTTCAGGTCGTTTTTTGTCCTCTGCAGTGTAGACATAGCCTTACAAACAATGCGCCTAATACATTCATTAGGTGGAATAGACATCGTAGCCGGCTCAGTTAGGTGCATTGTATGCCAGAAAAAGGGTTAAAAACCCTTTCATACCTGTCGCCCTAAGGGAGACATGTATGATCGGGTTTTTTACCCTTTTCTTAGCATTGTTTGTAAGACTCGACACTTTCTAATGCGCCTAACATGAGGTGGCATTTTGGGGGCATGTCGCACCACACTCGTAATATTAGACACATATATGAATGTGGTTCGGTAAAACTAGGCGCATTACTGCTCCGACAGGCAGACCTATTTCAATGTGGTCTGTCGGAGCCAGAGAAGTTGAAGTGGAGCTAGATTTGCTGATAGGGCAAGAAATGTCCCTTATTTCTCAACTTACATCAGTACAATAATAAAAGTAATTTCTGATAATTATCAAATTATATAAAATGTAATTATTTAAATTTAATAAAAAATGTTATCATATAAAATTAATATAAAAATATATAATATCCCAAAAATATAAAAATATCTCCTATAAAATGCATTTACATTTAATAGAATCTAACTAGTTTTACATTAAATAACTCACTGATGTTGTTGTTCAGATTTTACATACAGCAAGAGCCAGCACACCACAGGTCTTGCTGGGACCTGTGGTCCTCCAAGCAGGATCACTACCATAGTTTCTATTCACTGACATGCTATTCTAATGACTTCTCTTTTATTTTCAACCTATCTATAGCCTTTATACATGTTTGATGCATTACTAATGTGTCTAAGTTCCTTAATGCACATAACACATAGAGGAGGCGCAATGAACTTTAGACTCCATTTATAATTGCACAAAAAACACTTTCATACATTCAGGCGCATTATACACTGAAAACGAGACTCGATGATTCACATGTCTCCCTAAATCTCCATTTTGATGTATATCCTCTACACCACACAAAATGAATTTCCAAAGTGAAAACATGAAAGTCTTTTAAATAGATGTCTCTTAGCAATGGAAAACACTTCAAAAACGCAAATACATAATGATGTTATTAAAAGAGAAAAAGACCTCATAAATATTAAAATGTATCACATTATATAACATAAATATCATTCAGATCACATTTTTTGAAGGCTTTCACTTGTGTAGTTTGACCTCCCTGCCAGCAATCCTGTCTGATCCCAAATGTCACAGCTGCGTGTGGCAACAGTGATGATATATGTGCTTTCTTTGGACTAGTATAAAAAGATATGTGATATCCACACATGTATATTAATAAGCCAAGCGTGCTGACGTTGGGCGTGCCCCTGGAAGGTTGGCCACAAAAAGGGAAAAAAGTGAGGTAAAAAAAAAAGGATCTGGCATATGCTATATCGGATTCTGTACACTTTTAGTTTGTAGCGTACTTTTTGACTTTATATCAGACAATCTGTGATGCATTCTGAAATGAATAATCAATCAGTGGATCATTACCGTAACAACTATGTATACAGTGGAGCTCCTTTGAATCTGAAATTCATTGATCCAGAAAGTTTTATAATCTGGCATTTGTTTCCAACATAGAACTGCTATGTAATATGGAATATCACAAGAACAGAAACAAAACCAAAAAAAACGGTACAGAAAATCAAGACAATCATCAAAGAAAGAAAAAAGATGTGATACTATATTTGTCATTTATGGCTTTTTTCTACCCATTCTAGTGTCTTATATATTTTCCTATGAATGTCTGATTAATATTTGATAGTCTAACAATAGTTCTATTGATGCAAAATGAAAGGAATTTGACTTTACATAAAGTAATTATAATTAAAATATATAAACTTAATAAAAATAATAAAATAAGTATTTTAAATTTGTTATCAAGCAAAGTAGACGAAATTGTGCAAAATCAAGAGGTGACTACATCCACAGAGCAGCTTTATTGAGAACAGCATATAACAGGATCAGATATGCACTTTCACTTTATAATCTGCGCTAGAAATACAATAAAACATATTCATAACTGGTAATCTGGGACTGTTTGTCCTCATGTAATCTATGAAATTCATTCATTCTTTACTACCAGGGTACTAATCTCATTCCGGATACGTAGTTTCACTGGAGAGATTCTGTTCGACTGGCATTGTTTCATTCAACTCGTGTGACAGATCTAAGTGGTACTTAAGCACAAGTTAGCAGCTCTTGAGTCTCTTGGACAAGACTCTTAACCCTAGGTCAACAATATGCTGGAAAGAAGCAAGAGCTTTTCTGAACAGTTGAGTTAATTTGATGCTTTTTTGTAAATGCCGCATATACTTTGCTTAAATGAATTTCAATCTGAGCAATCAGGATTTTTAAATAATGAGGTATAAGGATATAACTTATTTTACAATGTAGTGGGCCATATTTAAAATGTTTCCTCTTTGCTGACTTTCTCTCAACTGCATTGCAAATATTGTATGTTAGAGCTATGTTAATATTGGTGCATGTTTCCATTTATGTAGATCAGTTATAGACCGCTCCTGTACTGTAAGTAAAAGATAAAGTAAAAGATAAAAGCAGTTATTTTCAAATGTGCTAAAAGAATGTATAAGCTAAGTGCAAGCAGTGTTCCTTTTGGCCTGTATTTGGCCAGTATTCATTGAAATGCCATTGTTTGAATTGCATTAAAAACTGTAGTCGGCAAAACTTTTCAACACATGAGGATCCTTTAAAAACACATACAAAACAGTACACTTTTTTATTGCAATGGTAGTCGAAGGCACACATGTGAAACCTCATGCCCTACAGTTACATAGCTCTTGGGCAAACATAAACCCCCAAATGCAGGCTTGGATGGCCCTCAGAAGAGGAGGGGAAACCCCCGATAGGTGACGGTGGGGGTCTGGACATTGCAAGCCTGGGACTGCTTTTCAGTGAGAAAGGCAGAGAAATAGAGACAGAAAGCAAGAAGCAGAGTGCAAGACCCATGTGCAGACATGTACAGTAGATGGGTGTATCTTTGAATACATTAACATAAAATTGCTATTGTATAAGTAATATAATATAATACAGTTGTAACTGTTTCATTGCACATAGAGGAAATTATATTAAAAAAAACAGTTGAATTGTGTTTTATCAATGAACAATAAATAATGACCACATTTATAACAAACTATCATTTGCTATCATAAAACAATTGGAGATCTCACTACTTGGCAATAGATGGCAGCAGATTCCTTTTACAGGGTACAGATAACAACTGTGACCATCTCCAATATTTTTTATGAAGTCTCCATTTGAAGTTCAGTAATACCTCTGCTATTTATTTTATGGGCGACAAACTGTCGGGACAGGACTTTTGAAGCCAATAGCTGATAGAAGATCTGACTTATTTGCCTTCCGCAGTGACTGCACAAAAACTGACTCCAATTAAAAGTATAAGCACGTTGGGCTTGAATAAAGTGCTTTGAGAGTAATGAAGCCCTTATGTTCTCTGCTGTCGTTACATTTGTTAGGAATATCATCACAGTGTGGAAGACGTTAGCTTGAGAATTTAGATTAAATCATCGCTCAGACCAGATATTTATATCAGATGATTTATTAACAGTTTTGCTTTAAGAAGATACTTTTATCCATGCAACAGTTTGTTATCCTAGTCACTGACCTGTTGTTGATTTCCCACTTAACCAGCATAAATGAGTTTGTTGTGTTAATGTGTATTTGGAGGACTTAAAAAGAATTAGGTTGGGATGACATCTATAATTAACTATATTCCATACATACGGTATACTTCTGAATACCCCTACAATTGTGTTCAGACATAAGCCATATCATATCCATAGCCCTTAAAAGCCTAGAAGGAGACAAAGTTATACATTTTAATACCTTTATAAGATCTATAGTCAGTAATAGATGTGAACGAACCCTTAGCTGTGAAATTTAGAGTTTACTCATTGGCTCCATGGCTTACTATTTTAAGCTCCATGAAGGGTTGATAGGTAGGCTCCAGCTGGTAGCACTCGCTATACTGACTGGTAGATCTGGTGACGTCACCCTCACTACAAACTAAACAAGCAATCAAACTACCGACGCGTTTCGGAATAGATGTATTCCTTCATTTTAAACTTACCCCAAAGAAATACGTCTATTCCGAAACACGTCAGTAGTTTGATTGCCTGTTTAGTTTCTAGTGAGAGTAACGTCACCAGATCTACCAGTCAGTATAGCGAGCGCTACCGGCCGGAGCGCACACTAGCCAGTTTATCAGTGCAAGGAGGCCTATTGCGGCTTTAATGTGGTATGGTGGAATAAAAGACGGGTGACCCACCTTTCTGGTAAGCCAGCTGTCATCTCTGCTATTTTGGTTTATTGCTTTTATGGTTGTTTTTGTGCTAAGTAGTGTTTGTTTGTGCTATAGGACTGATGCTAATGGTGGACATCTGGTCATACATTAACGTAGTTACAACGGGCACGTGTAGACACTTGTTACTCAAATTGGGGCTCTCTATTTGTATAGTGTAAAATCCAGTTTGTTATTTAGATTTCCAATCCTATAATTCAAAATTGTTTGTGTGAAGAAGTATAGTATATACTTCCATTTTATGCTTCCATTTTAGGTGAACAGCTTTACAAAACACTTTATGGGTATTCCAACCATTGATAAATGCAACACGTCTGATAGATGCAGGTCCCACATCTAACACCCACGCATTAGGATAACCTAGGTCCCAATAATTCATTGTATTTGAGAGAAAATGGGTAATAGTAGGGACGAAAGGGAGAAAAAGAAGATAAAAACATGCACACTGCTCTTTTCATTGAAATGGGGTATTTTGACAATTGGTTATCACATACTGCGGATATGTGATAAATGTCAACCGTGAATAAACCCCTTTGAAATGTGTATGGGCAGTGGCATAATTTTAGAGTGTAAAAAGGAAGCAGTTGTATCAGGGCTTTAAACTCTAAAGGGGGGCCAAATATACTTCTGCCACATAATAGTACATCAGTCTTGTAAATATGGCATGGTAGATAGGTGGCCATGTTACAGATTTTTATTTAGGGCTCAGGAACTTCATGTTATATCTATATTTATATGACTTATATTTCTCCTGAGTGCCCACTTTAATCCCCTAACCTAGGGATCACAAGAAATCAGAACCATAACTTAGAGCCTCAGGTCCCCAATGCAAAACCTAACTACCAAGTGCAATTTATAATACTGGTGTCCTCTTAAGTGGCAGAGGAGCCTTTGGGCACCCCATATTGCTACACCCTTGCAAGAAATAGTAAAATTCAATATCTCTACAGCAATTGCAAATTCAAATAATCAAAAGTCATTATTTTTGGAGTCCAGTTTTTGGACTTCTTTATGTGCTGGAACTCATTCAATTGAGGCATTGATGAAATCTTTCTCACTTGTTTAAATAATATGTCAGAACATATAAAAAGTTGAAAAGCCCTTCAAGAACAAACAAATGTTCACAGTGTCAGTCATCCTATTGATATAACACTGCTCTGCATATGGTGGGTTCCATCTTTTTATGAAAAACATCTAAGTTGAATATTTTTTACATTCTTCCACCCATGAAGCGTCCACTTTCAGATATCACAATTCAGGTTTGTGTGTTTTTTCTGTAAAGCAGTGAATAGAAATTGGCTTGTCAATCAATGGCTCTCTGTGCTTTTATCCCATCCTCAAGCACTTCTCCTGTACAAGTTCCCTCTCAGCGTACATTGATAGCAGACAGCCTGGTGAAGTAGATAAATGGACAGAAGCCAAACTTCAGCTTGCCTTGAATGATAACTTTAAGAGCATGTTCTGGTCATTTATTGACAATTATCCCATCACTCCTGTCACAGAATGTGATATGAACAGGAATTACAAAGAAGCAGGAACTTAAATTATCTTGATTTACCACCAAAATGACAGCTATAATATGTGGCCTTGAAGCCAGGGAGCAAAGCGCATGAATTCATTATGTAAAGTGAAATGTATGGATGTGGCTGAGATCTATACAGCATATGCAAGGCATTTATATAGAACTCAAAGTTAAAAGTAAAACAAACTCACATGTTTTACATGTTCCAGTAAAATATTTAGATTTATATATGATAGTAGCAGGATATTAGTATGTGAGGATGATGATAAATAATATTAATAAATTCATATTATGTTGTTATTATACAGGCCTCTGGTTACAAACAAGATCGGTTCTGTCGGTTTGTTCTTAAGTTGAACTTGGATGTTCGTTGGAACAGGTACATTAAATTTAGGCAAAAGATTTTTTTTTCGTTTTGGATAGTCCAGAGAAGGGTTTTGTTTTGCTCACCTTACTTTCTGTCCCTCAAAGAAATAGTATTGGTACTGCACACCTTGCCTATGTGAGTCTGTGGGTGGAACAGTGGGAGGATTTGTGTTGCAATGTCACATGTATCCTATGGACAAGAGTGACAATCAAACTCATAACACGAAGTCATAGGGCCCCATAGCAAAATGAGATGGGGCTCTACCACCTAATGACAATAAACTAAAACAGCAACATAAGTAGCAATAATTAAAGGTATAAATAATACCACCATGTGTCAGGGAACTCACATAGTAAAGCTGGAGAGCAGAAGGCCCTTAACTACTTGTTCCCTACATAAATGAACAATTTTCTTGTACGCGAGTCCTATCCTGGAAAACATTATCCTGTATTAGACCACTAACATTATTATTATTAGTTGGCTAATAAAGAACAATCAATTAACTAGACTATATTAAAAAAAATGTGTAAAATTTAATTATTCAATCCTAAACAAAACATGTTTGCTTTCTAGCTAGATGCTAAGTATTTAATTATCTATTATATTTTTTAAAAATAGAAACATTGGCAAGTATATAAAAGGGAAAATAGTTCTGTGCCTTTAAGCAGTTGCTTCGAGTGACTGCTGCTCTGTCGGTGAGCTTTGCTTAAATCTCAGTCTCTGTAAACTGACATTTATGGTGCGCTGATTGGCCTCTGTCAGTAGTAGGCGTTGTAAATCCCCTTTGAAAATCTATGTGTTAACAGTCTTCCAACAAGCAGCATGAAGACAGTTCTAGACTAGCTGACAACAGTTTCAACCTCTGCTGTCGGTAATTAGGTAAATTAGTCTAACCAAGGCCAAAATTGGTTACAATGTAATCTCTATTTATACATCACTAAAGAAAAAACCTGTGGGTAATACAACTCGAAAACTCAGTTTTTTTTTAAACAAATACTGGCCAGATTTTTGCTATTGGTCGCTAAGGTGCTGAAAAAAACCTTTTCTCCCTTTTGGTGCATTTATGCTAAAATGTTTGTAAAACTACATTAAATTCATAGAACTCTGCACAAGCAAGAAACAATGTCAAAAAACTAAACAAGAAAAAGGTCTAAAATGATGTTAATCCAACTCTTTTTCTTCATAGCTTTTTGACACAAAAGTACTTAATCTAGTACCACACTACATATGGACTATATATGTCTTCTATATATTTGTTTTTCATGCACCCTACATTTTGCATCTGTATAAAATTACTGTTTGTTTTAGTAATGTAGTTGAGGCCAGATGACATACTTGGGGAGACTTTTTAGCTCAGTAAGGAAAATATAGGCCCGAAGTAGTCAACTAAAGTAAAATAAGTCACAACTTGGCAGATATATACACAGCGAAAGCACAGGCACAATCTAAGGGGAATGTTTAAATGACAATGTAACTGTTTATACTTTTTCTATCCACACCAAATTTTTGGCTTCCCAAATCATTATATGGTACATTAAATGGAACCATTAAAACTTATTCCATAAAAAACAAGCCCTTATATGTCTCTGTCAACGGAAAAATAGGCAGAGATGAAAAAACAAAATTGAAACAAAAAAGATGTAATAGGCTACTCCTTGATGAGTTAAAGGGGTAACCCATGTGTTTTTTAAAATAAATTTATGCTTCTGTAATAAAATAATAAACGTATACTGACTGCCATTCCAGCTGTGACACTCCCAGCAGTCTCCCCTATTCTCCTCTTTTCTTCCATCTTCTGGTGCTTGGAGCGGGTAGTGGACCCACTGGTCCACTGCCAGGTTTGCTCCGAGGGGGAGTTCCATCTTTACAGAGCCTTTGATGGTAAGGATGGCACCGCAAGGTGCAACCTCAGAGCAGTCCCGGCAGTGGCAGCTGACCTGACAGGTCAGAAGTACCAATGCTAGGCACCAACATGAACAGAGACGATAAAACCACAGACTAGGTGTAGACATGCAGGTGCAAAACAGACAGGAGACAGAAATAAACAGACATAAAGGCCAAATGGATGCCAACGGGGAAGGCTAGACCGAGGCCAAGGAGCAAACATAAACAGACAGGACACAACACCAAGAACATGGCAGACAAAGCAGAGACACAAGCTAGAACACTGGCTAGGAACTAAGGCATGAACTGACAAGGCAACTAGCAGAAACGGCAGACACATGGCAAGGAATCTCACAGATAAAGACTGAGACAGACACATGGCGTGATCCCACAAGGCCAGCAACAAGACATAACACAACATAACACAAAAAGGATCAGGCAGGCTTATAACCACACAGGTGGAAGGAGATTTATAGATGAAGCACAACCCGCTGCACACTGTGGGAATAAATGAGATCATGATGTGGCTGCGCCTCTCTAGAAGGCAACAAGGAAATAGAGCAGCAGTCATAAGATGGAGGAGCAGCAGGGTCAGCATGGGGAAAAGCCACACAATAACCGGAGAGTTCACGGTGACAGCAGCACCACAGCAGGAACCGAATCTGTGACAGGAACACAGGCAAGTCCGCGGTTCACAGCAGAGGCCGTGACGTGAGGACAGGGCAGAAGCAGCAACACGGCCATGCCCACGGCCTAGAATAGAGACCGTGGAATGGACTGTGACACATTGATTGGCTGCAAAATTTATGTGCCATTGCCTGGGTTACCACTATTTGGGTAAATGCCTTGAGCAGTAATGTCAAACAATGCACATGACCGCTGCAGATTACATTTTCCATGTATTCAAAGTAGCAGAAATGCTTTTCCAAAAATATCCTGTGTTCCTGCCATAAATGTCTAAGGTGGGAGTATTCCTTCGGGTACGTCCACCCGGCAGGGTTTTCAGACGGATTTTCAGACTGTTTTGAGATATGATAACCGACTGTCTACCTTCCACTTATAGTATTTTAGAAAATCCACTCAGTAGTCTATATTGAACGGATTTTCAGTCGGATGGATTTCTACACTGCTGGCATTCCGAAAAACTCAGAACATGCACAATAATCTGCCCAGTTTTTGGGCGTAAGATGTGCATTTCAATGGTTGAGGGGAACAGATGAGTCCACAAACCGCGGACAAAACAGTCCCCCAAAACCAAAAGTCAAAAGACAACAAAATACCGGATGGAATCTTAAGACAGAATCCAACCGGTATTTTCGCTATGCAGTGTGAAACTACCTTTAAGTGTTGTAAATTCTTCTCTAATTTTCTGCACAGCAATGCTCCATACCACCTGCTGTGTTCAACAGTTCAAGACAATGAGGCTGTGTTACAGTTCCTTGCGAACTGGTTGGTCACAAGCACTTTTCAAGGGACCCCTCTCTCTTTATTTTGAAGAGTGTCAGAGGTCCCAGAAATGGAACCTTTACTTACTGAAATCCTATGGAATATCCTAGCTATATACTAGAATCCTAGCTCTTTTCCTATGAACTTAAATATATTTAAATTTTAGTGGAGCATTTATGGCTTGTAGGTCCCCACACACCCTTATGGTGCTTATGACTGAGGAACATGACCCTTTTTGAGCTAGTCATATAGCCATATGCAGTAATGTTAAATTGTAGAAATATCCCTTTTTAATGATAATTAGTTAGATGCATGCAAATGTAAATGCTATTTTGGGTATACTTATATATTTTGATTAAATATATTACAGTCAGCAAGGTATAAGGAAATGAAATATGAAGAAACACATTAAGAGAAATAAAATGGAAACATTCAGTTACTTTCCTCTTAGTGACCATGGTTGCCAAATGTGCTTCTGTAGCCAGCACTGCACTAAACTTAACATAGCTTTTACTATCACTGGCACCACAATTATTACCAAAACAGGGTCCAAACTTCATTTCAAATTGATCAGTGGTTTCAGACGGTTTCTTATGGCCAAGTAATATCATTGAGGCATTAGCACCTCATTGGTTAGTGCTATTACTTGTAAATTCTGCTGCTCTTTCCTTAGCTTAGTTTACAAAATACTTTCCTCCAGCACATTTAGGGTCTATTTGTGCATTAATTGGAGTGAAATATTTCGGTCTGGGTCAAGAAAGATACAGGGAAGGATCGCTGATGTTGGCCAAAACCATTGAAATCCCATTATTACAGTCTGACCCAGAGATCTGCCAAGCCACCATCAAGTAACAACTTTCACACGCTATTCAAGAAGCTAAAAACTAAAGAGTGAAGTGGGAACGAGCGGTTGTACAGCAAATGTCTGCAAACATTCCGAGTAAATATAATGATCATTTAAATTGAAAACAGACCTTTCAAGAAGGGAAAATCCTAGATGACAGATGGCTCAGGAATATAATTATAACTTTTACAAATGTCTGGCACACATTTCCTTGTGTACTCGAATAATGTGAAATAGAACACTTAGACTGTGTGCATAGCGAGGACTTCACAAACAGTTCACACAGTTTATGTGATGCAGGGTGGAGATGACAGCCATTCCCCTAGTAGTTCATCTAGCATATTTTTTCCTCAAACAATAACTCTTAGATTTCATTTTAAAAACATAATTACAGTAGGTTACAAGTATTCTGACACCAGTATTGACAGATTCATGTGTTCGGTGCTTGCTTTTCAGGAGGTACAGCACCACGTACAATGAATTAAGGTGGTTGTCTATTTGCAGAACACATGTAGCAACTGTCCTGACTCATGTCTGGGAGCTATATGATTTGCTAAATTTCTGTTGCTTGTTCATAGCACCATTATTGTGTCCATGCACAGTTTGTAGAATTAAAGGGGTTTTCCACTTCTGCAAAAAATTCATATAATGCTCTTTAGGCCTATTAAAAAAATCCCTGTACTCATCTTCCTCCGTTCTCTGGTTATAGCACCTGTAAGATAATTGACCGCACACAAAAAGTGATGCAAAGAAGTTACTTTTATTATATTTCAATTCACAGGCTCCAGAATATTTGCAAAAGTATAAGTGACTCAAAAAGTGACGTTTCGGTCCAAATAGACCTTGTTCAGAAAGTCACGATCTGTAGAGAAATATGGAAATGGAACATGGGCCGTAGCCCTACAGAATGGGAGCCTCTACAGGTAGGGAGAAAGGGTGCCAGAGATATAGGCATTCGCGCGAGCGTAATGCCAGAACCGGAAGTCGCCGCGGCGTCTCGTTGCCTCTGGTAACAGCACTGCATCTCTCTTGTCTTCTGTTTTCATTCTGCTATTTCTGAACAGGCACATCTCCGCTGTAGCCATTAAATCATTGCAGTGGTCTCATACCACTAATTTACATCATTGTTCAGAAGTGAACAGCTCCGAACTGGAAGTAGAGGCATGTAGTAAGTAGAGGCCACTGATTGGCTGCTGTGGTGATGTGCCTGTCAAAGCCGAAATCGAAGAATGAAAACAGAAAACCAGAACCTAGAGACTGGAAGACTGGGGGAGGGTGAGTAAAAGGTTTTTATGGGCCCAATGAGCATTGTATCAGTTATTTTGCAGAAGTGGACAACCCCTTAATTCTACAGACTGTGCATGGATACAATAATGGTGCTATGAACAAACAGAAATTGAGCAAATCATATAGCTCAGACATAAGAGTCACTACTGTACAGTTGCCACATGTACACAGCAAGGGCCCCCCTGGTGGCAGTTGTTATTAATGAGAAACATAAGATTAAGGATTATGGGGTTTAAAAATAAAATAAACTAACTAATAGTGTTTTAAGTCAGTTTAAGACAAATATCTGATATTAACTGAAGCATTCTTTTAAACAACGTGTGCAGTCATATGCCTTATCTATGTTAGATTTATATATATTTGACAGTGAAATCTAGCACAGGAAAGTTAATTAGGGAACCCAAAGAAAACATTTGGAATGTGAGCTGCTTTTTTTGGCAAAAAATGTTCTAACCTAACACAAACAAAAAACAAAGCTAAGCAAATCAACCTTCAGGCTGGTTTCAGATGTCTGTTATGTGGCCACTGTAATGGCTGGAGAAGTGGATCCTCTAGACCACCGCAAGCGATGGTATAAGCCACACCAGGGAGCATAATTTAAGTAGGTCCCAGAGTTCACCAGAGTTTGCTGCAAGTCAGGTTGGTCTTGCTGTGGCGGTAGTCCTACCAGGTTGCTACCCCTAACGCAATTTGCTTGTGGTGGCAGCCGAGGTGTAGCGAGGTACAGAATTGTTAGGCAACTCGTAGTTGGGGACAGGCAGGAAGGTCAGGACAGGCAGCAATGGTTCGTGGTCAAAGGACAGAGGCAACTGGTATGGTACACAGTATAGCAACAGAACAACTTCAGAAACGCTTTCTCAATAAGCACAATGCACTAAAGTTCGGGCAAGGGAATCAGGAGGGGGCAGGATTAAATTAGGTCAACGTGCTGTGATCGCCAATCACCGGTGTGCTGGCCTTTTAAATTTAACAGAGCTGGGGTAGGAATGCGGTGCCGGGAGCTAGAGACATCAGCTGGAGCACAGAACAAGGTAAGTAGGAGCGGAATAGAACATTCTGGTGACATGGGTGCGCTCACGACCCGGCGTGAGGGTAGCAGGGGCACCCGTGACAGCCACATTTCATTATTACGGCCGAACTGTGACCCCCATGTCCATGTTATGGTCGCACAGCATCTACGAAACTGAGAAAAATCACCATAGAACCCAATAGTTATCTAAGTCTTGATTAGCTGACCCACATGTGGTCCTACATTTTTTTATTACTATAATATGGACATGAAGCCACATTGCAGCAATCTAAGAATGATTGGTATCAAATTCCCAAGATTTACCCTGCAATTGTATCAGTAGATTACACTAGTCTATCAATGAACTCCAGACTACATGCTGTCATAAACCAGCTCAGATCTATGAAGAGAACAGGTATATCAGAAACTCAACTATTATATTATAATTATATTATATTCTAAAAAAGAAACTTCTGGCCCTGGAGCCTGTTATTATGGTTAAGAAGAGGTCAAACACAAACTCAAAAAGAAATTCAGTCTAAATATGATAAACTGAACTTTTTTATTTAACCACCTCCTGACCAGATCATCTACCCGCCTTCCTGACCAGGCTCATTTTCCTTTTTCTTAGTTCATGAGGGTTTTATTCTCTAACTCTCGGATATTCTACAACATTTTTTTCATTTTGCACAAAGTCTTTATTTTTATGAAAATTTTTCATTACATTTGTTTTATAAAATCAGGGAAAATGTAAAAAAAAAAAAAAAAAAGTATGTTTTTTTTGCAAACAGAAAGAGTGACACAAAATAAGTTTTCTAACTGTATAATTTTTCTGTCATGGATGTTAACATATAGGTTATATTATAGTTTTAGGTTGTGGTTTGGATTGTCAGTATTTTTTTTTTATTGTTATCCCCCCTCTTACCTCACCAAATGCTCAGAAAAAGGCCTCTGGAAGGCAGTAAGCAAACTTTTTTTCTGATTTCCCCTGTAAATGGATCTCATAAACCGGCCACAGTTACAGGGGATAACAGAAATAAATAAAGCTTTCTGTGCTTACTACAGAGCTGATTCTTCTGATTCATTCTGACCTCAGTCTAATAAGACTCAGCAGCATCTGCAACTACCAAGCCCCCATAGTCAGATGACCTCCAGGTCCTGGAAGCAGGAAGCCATGAGCATATCTGTATACACAGTGCTCATTAAGTGATCAAGAATGCAGGAACGGTCAAAAAACATCCATGCCTTCTCAGCAGAAAGGCCGGCTGCCTCTGACAGCTGACTCTCTATACACACAGCTGCACAATTAGGCTATGTCCACACAGTAAAGTAAAACAATCGTATTTTCGGTGGTTTTAGGATTCTAAAACCCCTGAAAATACGATCGTTCAGCCAGCCCATAGACTTTAATAGAAAAAGTGACTTGTAGGCTACACAGGTTGTTTTTTCCGATCATTTTCTGGCAGCGGTGGTTTTAGGAAAATAATGTAAAAAATGTTGGTGCCTGGTGTCTTTCGGTCAATTTCCCGTACTTTTCAATTGTATGGGCCGACGGAAAAAAAGCTAAAACCAACCGCCTTTTTTGCGCAAAACATGAAAAGAAACCACGGTCCTGCATCGGATAGAAGCCGGTCGACTATCGGACAGTTTTTGTCCAATGCTGTGTGGATCCAGCCTTCGAGTTCAGCTGCACTATTTGCATGAACGTTTTAAAACCTCTGTGCAGTGTTAGATGTTGACCGCTCGGAACATGCTTAGTCAACAAGCGTTCAGCATCTGGTTAAAAAAAAATCACACATGTCCTATATACAAAGATTGATTGATTTTCTATTTGTTTTTTGTTTCTTTTTATTAACCATAATAACGTGCACCAGCCAAAAGTTCCTGTGTCAGAAACTCCAATAATAGTGGAGCTTCTTGTCACTCCTTGTCCTTCCTCATGGCTCGGGTGCAAATAGCATGAAGCTCTGGAGTAGCAGGAGTAGGACCAGACCCTGCATTGAACATAATCTGTATGCTTAAAGTGTTGTGCCTTAATTAATGTTTAATTAAGGCTAAAACTTGACGCTTGCTACTACCTTTATTAATATACTACACTAGGACAACACTCTCTCTCTTCCCATGTTTCTTTAGTGTATCTATATTTATGAATGCAGGCTCAGACTGGCCCACAGAGGAGCAGGAGAAACCCCCAGTGGGATCTTGGGCACAGAGAGCCTGGGGCTGCTTTACAGGAAGAAAGGCAAAGCATAGAGGCAGAAAGCAACAGTCAGAGTCATGTGCAGTGTAAATATGTACAGTAGAGTCAACTCTACTGGTGGACCCCAAGAGTAATCTTCACTGTTGGGCCCAAAGAGTCAACTCTACTGGTGAACCCAAGGAGTCAACTCCATTGGTGGACCCCAAGAGTCATCTTCACTGTTGGGTCCCAAGAGTCAACTCCACTGGTGGGCCCCAAGAGTCAAATTCACTGTCGGGTTCCAAGTGTCAGCTTTAGTGCTGGGCTCCAGGCACCCTAGACTAACACTATATGAAGCGGTCTCCAGATTAGATCTACTCCAATAATAACATATAAGACTGTACTACTAGTTGTGCACTTTTTATATTCTTTATAGCCGGACAAGCTGAAGCTCCGTTACAGTGTGTACTTGCACTTACAATGTACGTAAAATATTATAAACTATGATTTCGCTTCTAACAAAATCCAAGAACATTCATTTTTTACAGTTAGCAAAACTCTTCAATTAAAGCGAGTTGTTTTTCTTGTTAGACTTCCGGGTTTTCCCCCATAGCAATGTCGGCCTGCAGTGCATACATTCCTGAAGTCTAGTCCTATAAAACTGTGATGTTAAGCAGAAAGGGGAAACCATGTGCGAGTAGATTAATTTATCTCCTGGGAATAAAGACACATTAATAACTGAGATAATGTTTTCCTACATGCTGGAATCAAATGTGCCTTTTCAATTATTTATTATCAAACACATGAGGGGAAAATTATCTCACACTCATCCATAATACCTAATTGCTGAGAAAGTTTCTGACTTCCATTGCACAAACATTATAGAGGAATCATTCCCATTACTTCAAAATGAAAATGAGCAGGAATTTTCATAAGACATAAAAAGTATTGTTGGCATACAGGTTATGTACCCAGAGAGAATGTTTGCTTAATTCGCCTCGCACTGTTTTTCCTTGAAACAAATCAAAGTTGCATTGTGCTATCGTACAACACATGAATCTTTGAATCTGCGAGAAATGGAACATTAAGAAACGTGAATAATATTTTTGGCCTGGTGAAGTGCTGATATCACATGCTCACGGCCGCACTCTGTTTCTTTTTCCTCAGTTCTAAAATGACCTCCATATTTTACTCTCCCTCCTAATTTTGAATCTAGATCATTGATTAGCAGTGTGTACATATTTTCACCTACAATCTGTTTTATTTGTCTTTAGATGCAATAAAATGAAATTCTCTGTTTCGACCTACAAGTGGCTCAGTTACACCAGTTCTTTCAGGAGGAATGGGCCAAAATTCTTACCAACTATTGTGAGAAGCTGGCGGAATGATATCCAAAATGTTTGACCCAAGTCATACAGTTTTGGGGCAAATAAAAATAATTTTGGTAATCCTAATTGACCTAAAACGGGTAAGGTTTATTCTGATTTCATGTCACTTAGAAAAACATCCATATGTGTCTTCTTATATAGTGTATGTAAACTTCTGGTTTCAACTGTATATATGATTGCTATTTGGTTTGGCAATCTGCCTTTCTGTCTCCAGCTTTGCGGTCTTGATCATTATTTTTTACATTTAATTTTTTTTCTTATAGCTTTTTAGTGCCTCGTCACAGCCCCACTTTTTACATAGCTTAAATTCTTTATTTTTGTTATTCATTGCCTCATTTACATCTCTGTTGATCCACATTGGGTTTTTCCTGTTTCTAATTATGTTTCTAAGTATGTACCTCTCATAGTGAATGCTTAAGATGTTTTTAAAAATCTCCTATTATTATCTGTTCTTTAATTTTTGAAGTCCTTGTCCCAGTCAATGCAGTTTAGGGCCTCTCTAAGTAGATTAAAATTAGCCTTCCTGAAATTTAATGTTTTTGTGGCTCCTCGACAAAATCCTCTATTAAAGGATAATTGGGAATTTATCATATTGTGGTCATTATTTCCTAGGTGCCCCCAACCTGAAACTTTGTTACTCTGTCAGCTCTGTTAGTCAATATTAAGTGCAAAAGGGCCTTCCCTCTAGTCAGCTCCTGCAACAGTTGGGAAAGCTAACCATATTTAGTTATTGATAAACACCTGTTTCCTTTATGTGAACCACAGGTTTGTTTCCCAATTTATGTCTGGGTAGTTGAAATCGCCCCCTAAACAACAACCTCATTGTGATTAGCCACCTCATCTATTTGTCTGAGGAGTACATCTTCCATGGGTTCTGGTATATTTGGGGGCCTATAGCAGAAACCTAATAGAATTATTTTATTATTATTATTACCCCATGTATAGCTAGCCATGATGACTCCACATGTGATTTTCCTGTATCTATATATTCCCGTGTTGGCTTCAGACAGGATTTTATATGAAAACATACTATTTTTAGAACTTTTTGAACTTTTTTTTTACTCAAATATTCAGTCCGCCTGGGGTACTTGACCACTAGGGAGCGTAATGGCTTGTACACCTTTTTACATTATACAAATGATACAGAAGGGTATACCCATATGGAGATTCAATTACTTCCTGCCTAAGGGAAGGAAATAATAGAAGTGATAACATGGCGGCTAGGGAAGCCTTCACTAGGTTTCCAGATTACATGGTAACTGATAGACGATATCAAATGGGGTGGGGACACAACTGGAGTGAAACAGTGCACAGAAGCTTTCCTCATTCATTTAGATGCTGCTGCATCTAAAGGGTTAAACATTAGAGATTGGAGCCTGCTGATGTCAGCTGTAATAATCATCCGGAACCCACCGGTACCGTAGGAGTCAGCTCCATACAACCTTACCAGCATGATGTACCAGTACATCGAATGTCGGTAAGGGGTTAAAGATTATGTTTTATTGGAAGCTCATTTCTGTGATTATTTTTCTATAGTTATTAGGTTGTCATTACTATTATTTTCTAGGCCTAGACTATTGGTATGACACTAGATGGAAGTGAAATAAGAGTAACAGCACTATGGGACCGGAAGTCAAGGGAATGGGTAATTTAATCTATTCAAACCAAGTTAAAAACCCCTAGCCCCAATTTGGGATTGTTTCTTAGCACTATATTACTGGTGTTCTCTGAACTTGTGTATTATGCACATATTCCTCACACCTCGCATAACACAATTTAATATACTATAACTATACTATTGATACTTCTACTAAATGACCAATTAAAAAGGATGGTAAATTACTAAATTTGCTACAAAATAAATTCTATCACTGCTTGGAATATCTGATAAATTAAAGAGAACCTGTCACATAGTTTTGCCCCCCTTGCTGAGGACAGCACAAGCTAGTGACAGACCTGCTGTTCCCAGCACTGTGTCCCTTATTCTATAAGGTGCTGTAGTTTTTGAGTATTTAGTGCTCAAATCTGCAGTTTTCAACCAGAAAAGAGTTATTCAAACAGTCAGTTTTTTTCAAACCACGCCCATCTGAGGCTAGCCCCACCCACCTTAACTTACTTTGAATAGGTAGAAACATGTGAATAACTGAAAGATGGGCGAGGCTAGCCTTTGGTGGGTGGAGCTAACACCTGCTCATGAATAAGATTTGAGGGGTAAATGCTCTAAAACTGCAGCATCTTACAGAATAAGGGACACAGCGCTGGAAACAGCAGGTCTGACACTAGCTTGTACTGTCCACAGCAAGGGTGGCATAACCTACAGTACAGACCAAAAGTTTGGACACACCTTCTCATTCCAAGAGTTTTCTGTATTTTCATGACTATAAAAATTGTAGATTCACACTGAAGGCAACAAAACTATGAATTAACACATGTGGAATTATATACTTAGCAAAAAAGTGTGAAACAACTGAAGATATGTCTTATATTCTAGGTTTTTCAAAGTAGCCACCTTTTGCTTTGATTACTGCTTTGCACACTCTTGGCATTCTCTTGATGAGCTTCAAGAAGTATTCAACTGAAATGGTCTTCCAACAGTCTTGAAGGAGTTCCCAGAGATGCTTAGCACTTGTTGGCCCTTTTGCCTTCACTCTGCGGTCCAAACCATCTCGATTGGGTTCAGGTCTGGTGACTGTGGAGGTCAGGTCATCTGGCGTAGCACACCATCACTCTCCTTCTTGGTCAAATAGCCCTTAAACAGTCTGGAGGTGTGTTTGGGGTCATTATCCTGTTGAAAAATAAATGATGGTCCAACTAAACGCAAACCGGATGGAATAGCATGCCGCTGCAAGATGCTGTGGTAACCATGCTAGTTCAGTATTCTTTCAATGTTGAATAACAGTGTCACCAGCAAAGCACCCCCACACCATCACACCTCCTCCTCCATGCTTCACGGTGGGAATCAGGCATGTAGAGTCCATTCGTTCACCTTTTCTGCGTCGCACAAAGACACGGTGGTTGGAACCAAAGATGTAAAATTTGGACTCATCAGACCAAAGCACAGATTTCCACTGGTCTAATGTCCATTCCTTGTGCTCTTTAGCCCAAACAAGTCTTTTCTGCTTGTTGCCTGTCCTTAGCAGTGGTTTCCTAGCAGCTATTGTACCATGAAGGCCTGCTGCACACAGTCTCCTCTTAACAGTTGTTGTAGAGATGTGTCTGCTGCTAGAACTCTGTGTGGCATTGACCTGGTCTCTAATCTGAGCTGCTGTTAACCTGCGATTTTTGAGGCTGGTGACTCGGATGAACTTCTCCTCCCCAGCAGAGGTGACTCGGTCTTCCTTTCCTGGGGCGGTCCTCATGTGAGACAGTTTCTTTGTAGCGCTTGGTGGTTTTTGCCACTGCACTTGGGGACACTTTCAAAGTTTTCCCAATTTTTTGGACTGACTGACCTTCATTTCTTAAAGTAATGATGGCCACTCATTTTTCTTTACTTAGCTACTTTTTTCTTGTCATAATAGAAATTCTAACAGTCCATTCAGTAGGACTATCAGCTGTGTATCCACCTGACTTCTGAACAACACAACTGATGGTCCCAACCCCATATATAAGGCAAGAAATCCCACTTATTAAACTTGACAGGGCACACCTGTGAAGTGAAAACCATTTCAGGTGACTACCTCTTGAAGCTCATCAAGAGAATGCCAAGAGTGTGGAAAGCAGTAATCAGAGCAAAAGGTGGCTACTTTGAAGAACCTAGAATATAAGACAGATTTTCAGATGTTTCACACTTTTTTTGTTAAGTATATAATTCCACATGTGTTAATTCATAGTTTTGATGCCTTCAGTGTGAAACTTCAATTTTTATAGTCATAAAAATACAGAAAACTGTTGGAATGAGAAGGTGTGTCCAAACTTTTGGTCTGTACTGTATGTGACAGGTTCCCTTTAAGTCATTCATCTTTCACACAAAGCTCTTAGGCTATGTTCACACGGAGTAACTGCGGGGCGTACAGTACACCCCGCAATTACGCCGGGTGTTTGGAAGTTGCGCTGATCGACGTGTAATCCATAGTTTTCTATGAGAATTTTGGATTACCGTAATTTCAGTGCGCATCTCACTCATATTAGAGCGCAAATACAACGTGAAATGCATGCCGAAATTTGACTGTGTGAACATAGTCTTACAATAACAAAATAATAATACATACTATATAGATAGCAAAGAAGGGGTAAACTTTTACAGATCATTTTCACAGTTAAAAATATTCAAATTACTTTTGCCTGTAAAATGCTGACACACAAGGAACGTAAAAATTCTCGTGTAGCCACTTGCAGTTGTTAACCAGAATATAGAAAATCGAGAAAAATGAGGAGAAATGCATGTAGAAATCACGTTCATTCAGCACCTTATAGACAAAGCCAGATTTTAGATCTATAGTGATTTTTATGTTGCTTTTAATTCTAGCAGCAGAATACATTGTGATGTGTTTTTTGGGCGCTTTGATGTGACTGCTGCTTTTATACATAAGCCACATTTGGTGTAATAAAAGTGTAATAAGATGAAAAATGGCCTCTTGGGTCCTTCTATGAGTTGTATAAATCAAAGGGTGGAATTATTAGCTCATGCAAGCTAATAGTCACTCCCACTAATGTTACCGTAACTACTGGGACTATGGGGCGGCCATATATTTAAACAATTGCAGCATTCATTTGTAAAATAAACAGCAAGAAGAAACAGCTCCGATATTAACCCTTTCAGCAACATGCAGAATTTTATACACTTTTGTAAGATGTTATTATATCCATTTCTAGCAGCAGTTTTTTGTGTTTTATGTCTTATACATAGTATAATAAAGCACTTTCCTAACTGCAGAGACAGTGAGTAATGCCCTCTTTGCTGGTATCACAGCGATTGAAAAGTAAGGTCACATGGCACACTGGCAACTGCTTGAATACACAGTAAAATAAACATACCAGTTTGAACATTTTTCTGCATGTATAACACAGAGGGGTCACGTATACAGACTGAATTGTGAAATCCCAGCTATTTTAGAGGAGATTCACCACAAACACCATTTTTAAAGGGTTAACATCCATATGGCAATATATTCATCTCATGTGCGTCATTCTTTGTACATCGTGATATGATTCTCTACATATATGTAGTGGTTGGGGGAAATGTGCGCCATTTTTGTTTCTGTACTGGGCATTAAATACGAGTCCTAGAGTCTTTACTTAAAAATAGAACTTCCAACATAATTCAGAGTCTTTCACATTCACTGGCAAGAAAATAAAGAAACTAACTTAAAGGTTTCCAAATCAACAGAAATTAAGTCGTTAGCAACTGTTTCTGTAATGTAAAAAACATGTGAGAAAACCGACTAAAACTTCAGTAAAAATCATTTTGAATTTTAAAGGTTTCTTAGGGAACACATGAAAGTATATAAATAGAGCAATGCATATTCATATGGCTAAGTAAGAAAACGAAAAAAAATCAATAAACGGTTAATACCTATATCTAGGCACATATACATATATATATTATCTTACAAAAGTTGTCTTACAAAAGTGAGTACACCCAGGCCCGGACTGAGAATCTGTCTGACCAGGCAGAATCCAGAGGGGCCGGATCACAATGGGCCGCCTGCTCTGTGGCCAAAATACATTTTGGGTGTGATACAGCGGCGCTGCTCCTACCTTCTATTAATACGTGAGCAGCGCCGCTGTGGAGGGCCGCGGCTGCTGCGATCGGCTGCTCCTGGCAGCAGCAGGACAGCAGAGTTATGAGCTGCGGCCACTGCGCTGGGCCGCCGCGTCGGACTGCTCCCTGCTCCACACCTCAGGAGTCAGGACAGTGCTTGAGCCGCAGCCGCACACACTGTCCTGTCTCCTGAGGGTACCAGTATGGACACAGGGAGCTGAGGGAGAGGACCAAGCCGCCCTGTGTATCGTGCAGCCGGCGCTGCTCCTGCATTCTTTCAGTATGTGATAGTGTGAGCACCGGCCGGCCACAGCGGAGCGCCGCGGCCGGAGCTCAGACTGTCACAAATGATTGATCAGAGGCAGGAGCAGCATCGGCTGCACGAGACACAGGGGGGCTTTAATAACATGCAGACAGTTCTCTTTCATGGATCCACTGGCTGCAGAACATGTAACCCGCTCCCAACGCTTCGCCCCCTTCCTGTGTGGCAGAGTCCCAGGCAGCTAAACCAAAAGACAAATATTCCTTAAAACATACCTTTATTAATTATACCTTTAAAAATGTCAATACAAAAAACTACACAGAGTAAATTAAATACAACAGGGACAGAACACCCTATACTTACTACATTATAGTACTGTCACACCACAGATTTGTATTAGCGGAGAACCCGCCCCGAAAAGGGCGACCCCACAATATACACTTAGTGCCTGGATAGAGCCGTTCCTAATCTAAGTACAATCCAAAGGGTATAACAATACAAACACCAGGTAGAAGTCACATCAGGTAAATGCCTGATGTCTATATATCAAACAATGCGCGTTTCTAGGAATAAAGTGCTGTAAAATCCTTATAGTGTATATAGATATATATATAATAACACATATAGGACACCAATAGGTATTCCAATAAGTAACAGCACGGTCCAGAACACGCACACGCTGGGGCTGCGTTTTAATGCGCGTGTTGATGTGTGTGCTGTTATTATTAATTGAACATTTTGGGGTGCTTTACTTGCATCTTCTGGCCCAACACCATGGGCATTTGACAAGAGTTCTTCACAGCACTCATCACGCTCTGGCGCTTAATGCACTATCTCCGACCATTATCTAGCCACTAGGCACTTATCCTGTTTTGCTTTTGACCTGGTAGATACATGTATATACCCCCTGTATGCCAGCGAGATAAGGAAGGGGTGTATTCAGGTCATCTGGCCTTTTTCTGTATGTGCGTGTTCTGGACCGTGCTGTTACTTATTGGAATACCTATTGGTGTCCTATATGTGTTATTATATATATATCTCTATACACTATAAGGCTTTTACAGCACTTTATCCCTAGGAACACGCATTGTTTGATATATAGACATCAGGCATTTACCTGCTGTGACTTCTACCTGGTGTTTGTATTGTTATACCCTTTGGATTGTACTTAGATTAGGAAGGGCTCTATCCAGGCACTAAGTGTATATTGTGGGGTCGCCCTTTTCGGGGCGGGTTCTCCGCTAATACATATCTGTGGTGTGACAGTACTATAATGTAGTAAGTATAGGGTGTTCTGTCCCTGTTGTATTTAATTTACTCTGTGTAGTTTTTTGTATTGACATTTTTAAAGGTATAATTAATAAAGGTATGTTTTAAGGAATATTTTTCTTTTGGTTTAGCGATATAAGTGTTAGTATTCCTATTATTTACTTGTGTGGGAGGCTCGGTCTTAGAGTCCCAGGCAGGCCTGAATGAAGATTCCTAGTGGGCTGCATGCTACTAGGCCACCAGCACCACAGCCTCAAAGTATTCATTTTAATTTATATATAGGTCATTGCTCCTCTGACTGTGTGGGCAGCAGCCAGCATGGTGGAGTGCTCAACATCTTAGTGTTGTGTAAGACTGGGTTCACACAGCGTATAACGGTGTGTACCTGTGCGCACCGCTATACACCTGCTGTGGGAAGGTAAGCGCTGGCTAGTGCGTACTTTCTACGGCAGGTGTATTGTGGCGCACAGGTACACGGCACTATACGACGTGTGAACTCAATCTGGGCCATCAGAGTTAAGCACTGGCAGCGTCAGGACTTTGTGTACAGAAGCAGCGCCGCAAACACTGTCCGAAAAACTGCTCAGTGCACTCACGTGTGAGGTAGATGCCAGGCAACTTAGCAGTGACCACAAACGGTCCTCAATCATCTATTGCCACCCACATTAGCTTCTGCTTAGAAGCAGCCGACTTCTGCGGTCCTACTCATGTATAGGCCCTACTCTGCCCATGCAGAGGCCCAGACTATTGTGATGCATTAAACTGGGCTACTTGTCTGCTTCAAACTTTCCAGGTACCAGCCGGACCAGACTGGTGGGTTGCCAGATTCTGGGCCGCTGCAACCTACATACCTTCCTAATGGGGGCCTATTTACCAGCCTACTTTATAGGAGCCTATATAACTACTGTACCTACCTAACTGAGGTCTACCTCCCCAAAATGGGGTGTATCTGTTTACCTATTTAATTTAGGGGTGTACCTATGTCCTATATTAGGGGTTTACCTACCTACTATATAAGGAAACAAAATATAAACTAAAACTCTGTGCAGAAACGGGCACCCCATATCTGTCTGGAGGCACTTTTATTGTTAGGTGCACAAGGGGGTCATTGTAACATTTGCGGTGCTATGGATGGGGAGTTTGTACACAGGTGGGGCACAGGTAAAGAGGAGTTAGAAAAGTGAGGAGTCCCAGATGTTTGTGTGGTGAATTCTTCAGGGACAAGTCATGGCTGGGAGAAGTCATCATGATGGTCTGTGCCATATGGAGAAGAAAATGGAAAGAAAGTGACTCATCAGAGAAGACGTCACCTGTGAGTCACTGAATGTCAGGGGTTATTTTGCTTCCGTGTTTGATCAGTGCTGTGTTTACTGTCATGTGATGGGGACCTGTGATTGCAGGTGATCTGGCCACTATGTGGTCTCTACATGGCAGTATTGAAGGTCTTTTTTGACACCTGTATAGTGGTAGCGTACACTTGTCCCTGATCGTAAAGAGAGTACACACCTGTCCCTGACCCTGTGATTAGGGGTTTCTCTGCACCACATTTACTTTCTTGCCTCTGTTTATAATGTTGTTTATTTTAGAAAATGGCAAAGTGCGTGACCAAGCGAAAACTCGGAGGCGGATATTATGTGTGGGCTGGTCGGTGTTTTGTGCCAGGGCTGCTTTTTAGTCCCAGTCCGGCCCTGAGTACACCCCTCACATTTTTGTAAATATTGGATTACATCTTTCCATCGGACAACACTGAGAATATGACATTTTGATACAATGTAAAGTAATCAGTATACAGCTTGTATACCAGTGATAATTTGGTGTGCCCTCAAAATAACTCAACACACAGCCATCAATGTCTAAACTGCTGGCAACACCACTAAGTAAAAATGGACAAATGATACTCAATCTGACATTTTTTCCTCCACAGTGTCATGTGACTTGTTAATATTATAAGGTCTCAGGTGTCAATGGGAAGCAGGTCTGATACTGGTCACTGGAAGTTCAACATGGCATCTCATGGCAAAGACATTTCTGGGGATCTTCTAAAGATGATGCACAAAAAAGCCTGAAAACAGTTTGCTGAAGACAAGCAGATTAAGGGCATGGATTACTGGAACCATGTCCTGTGGTCTGATGAGACTACAATAAACTTATTTGGTTCAGATGGTGTCAAACATGTGTGGTGGCAACCAGGTGAGGAGTACAAAGACAAATATGTCTGCCTACAGTCAAGCAGTGGTGGGAATATATATAATAGCTGTTCATATACATGTAATAAACATATAGTAGACAATTTATACCAATGTCTAATTCATGCTAATTTATGTCTAGCATGAATTGACAGTGGCCTGAAAATGTTTATCATCTCCCCAAAATGTTTCTTCCTACTGTTATATTTAGTCATTTTAGCTGTAGTCTTTGCCAAAGCTACATATAATTGTACATGAATTGGACATTACATTAGAATGAATGTAGCCTTGTCATAAATTGCCATCTTTCCAATAAGTCAGAATTCGACTCTGCTAATGCTGTGGCACACCAGCCAAAGACCACCATGTAGAATGCCAAGAAGCGGCTGGAGTGGTGTACAGCACACCGCTCTTGGTCTGTGAAGCAGTGGAACCATATTGTCTGGAGTAATGAATCATGCTTCACAAGCTGGCAGTTTGACAGATAAATCTGAGTTTGCTTCATGCCGAACTATATAGAGCCAACTATAGAATTACGTTGAGGGTGAATTTTCAACTGCTGCTGTTTTCATGGTTTAAGTTGGGCTGCTTACTACTTATGAAGGGAAATCTTCATCACACAACATGGCATAATGTTTTAGTTTAAGCCTTCCAATTTAGTTCAGAAATGGCTCTTTCAAGTTTTGCAATGACAGAAACTCCAGTGTCTTTAAACTTAAACCTAACTTAATCCTTAAGCCATGTTCACAAAGTGCTTGGGTGACTGTGTTCAGCATATACATTGTGGAAGCTCCTGCTACTATATAAGAAGTGTAACCATATGCTCCCATTAAATCGATGAAGGCCAAAAGGATATCCTTTGGTCCTCTACTGTAGTGGTGGGTGTCGGCATACCTTTTATTTTAATGTATTGGAAAGTGCAGCAGACTGCTTTGCTATACACTGGGCCACCACAAAAAAAGCTTGTACTGCATACTATAAACAGTTTTTTTGCATTGTGGTCAACTGCAATGAAGGCCTTATCGCTCAAAACAGAATCTGAGATGCTGAAAAGCTCACTAATTTTTATTTCTTTTAAATAATCTTTTTGAGATAAATTTCAAAATGTATGAGCCTCCAAGAACAGTGACAACAATATAAGATGTTTATATATGGAGACGTTTTTTTTTTTATCATATGGCCCAAGGCTTGCAACAAGCATGAAATTTAGCAGTGGCCACATGATTGATTGTCATATTAGATTATCTGAATATACTATTATTTAACTTTTAGTAAAGTGAGTTTGAACAAAATTAGAAAATCATATTTTCATTTTTGTTGTTCTGTTACATCATCTTAATCTATACATATTGTACTATATTTGTACATATTAAAACAAAAAAGATTTAAGTCGGACGCTCTTATGTTTTCACGACTGTACTATAAAATATAACACACTGGACCATGTTGCTATATTACTACTGTTACTATTCTAGATAGCATCTGTATTAATTTATATCTAAAATTTCAGATGATTAAATTCATGAAATTGATTGTTCTAGGTATTCTCCAATGTACTGCTACTGAGACGAGAACTCACGTAAATGACAGCACAATGCAATAAACAACATGTTAGCATGTTGATAAGAAGACAGATTTCCAGCGAGTGGCCTTCAAGTTCAGTGCCTGACTCCAAGGAACATAGAAGAAGCTGAATCTAGAACTCTGCAAACTAGCCTGATTCTATATCCTGAGATCTGAACTCAGCATCTCGCAATTACTTAAATAACAGGGAAAACTATACCTTATAATGTTCTATAAGTCAGAAAGACAGGGTGACTCGTAAATATCATATAAAACAAAAAAAAACACGCACCTCAAATCGAAGGCTCGGGTTGGTGTTTGTTAAACCTTGCTTATATTCTATGTACTTAAAATTGGTAATGTACAGTATATAGATCTGGAAGCTTTGAATCTTCTACGTTCACTACTCACTTACAAACTGTATTTTATACTCCACAATTGTTACACTTCGCATTACCTATTATTTGAAAGTTGTGTGTTGGGGGGCAGGGATGGGAGGGGGGGGGGAGAAAAAGAAAATATTGCATTCCAGAATGTACTCGTACAGATCTGTCACTTAGCTGAATATTCTGTGAGTCATTGTAATTTTGTGACTTTATCTTGTTTGCTACACGCCTTCACTGTATGTTTTGGAGTGCTTAATAAACAGATTTCAAAGAAAAAACACGCACCTAGGGATTTGTTCCAATGGCCATATTGAAGTTGGGAAGAAATTTTTCCTTTAAATTAGGATAATTGGCTTCTACCTCATGGGGTTTTTTGCCTTCCTCTGGATCAATACTATAGCACAATAGGCTGAACTGGAGGTATGTCTTATCTTTTTCAGAAGGTACTAGGCATCTACTATTACTTTTCTGTTCCACAAAGAAAATGTGAATTAGCATAAAAAAGACCAAAAAAGTCACAAGGTCACTATGTTTGGTCTATTAAGCCCTTACCGACCCTGGACGTATGGATACTTCCTGATGCTGGTAAGGGGCTTTGAAGCGGGATTGTAGTGAGATTGCTGTGTCCCAATCACTGAACATGGCAGCTGGAAGCCTTGTGAAGGCTTCCATCGCTGCCATGTTTTCAATTTCCCCACTACCAGCCCCAGGCAGGAAGTGGGGAAACAGCCATCTTTGTACATCCTAATGGATTGTATATACAGTGCATTAGGCTGTATAAACGATCATACCCGATAGTGGTGAAGTGCCCTAGGGGGATTCAAAGGTAAAGTAAAAAAAAAAAAGTTTTAAAGTGTAAAGAAGTATTAAAAGTTCAAATCACCCCCCTTTGGCATTTTACAAATAAAAGAAAAAAAATTATAAAAAAGTTACACATACTTGGTATCGCTGCGTCTGAAAAAGTCCGATCTATTAAAATATAACATTATTTATCCCGTACGCTGAACACCGTAGAAGAAAAAAATTCCAAACGACAAAATTGCGTTTCTTTGGTCATTTCACATACCATAAAAATCGGAATAAAATTGATCAAAAAGTCACATGCATTCCAAACTGCTAGCAATAAAAAGTACACTCAAGCCTGCTAAAAATGCTGCCTCACTCACCAAGTGTTAGTACAAAAAAGTTATTGGTTGCACAAAATGGCACTGCGGCGCAAATTTCAAAAATAGAACTTTTTTTACGGTATCAAGACAAAACGAAAGCCATACATGTTTGGTATTGGCGGATGTGTATCAATCTGTAGAATACAGATAACATATCATTTTTACCGAAGAATAAACGCTGTAAAAACAAAACACCCGCAAACATGGCGCAAGTACATTTTATTTCACATTTTGCCCCACTTAGAATTTTTTTGCCGTTTTCCAGTATATTCTATGGTAATATGAATAGCACCATTAGAAAGTACCTTTTGTCCCACAAAGTAAAAGCCCTCACATGTCTACGTAGGTGGAAGAATAAAAAAGTTATGGCTTTCAGAAGGCGAGGAGGGAAAAAAAAACTTAAGAGCCATATTATTATGACCGTCTGTCAGGAAGGGGTTAAATCCTACAGCTGTGCTGTAGGTATACTGTGTTCAATGTGTAAATACCTTTTTAAAGCTATACTGACATATATCGGAGATTGATAATGTTATATTCCATTAGGCTGAATCTTGCTGCTTGACAGGATAAATTTACACATTCAAATTGTGTATGCTCAGT
Organism: Phyllomedusa bahiana; assembly: GCA_025379985.1. Taxonomy (NCBI): domain Eukaryota; kingdom Metazoa; phylum Chordata; class Amphibia; order Anura; family Hylidae; genus Phyllomedusa; species Phyllomedusa bahiana. The sequence goes on along the minus strand of JAODAL010001118.1, from coordinate 52,999 downwards.
GTTTGTACATGTTCAATCTGTAAATGCTATTCTGTAGTGTTCAGTACATGCACAGTACTGTGCAAAAGTTTTAGGCAGCTGTGAAAAAAATAGAAGCATAAATGCTGATAATCAGAGGCTTATCATCCTAGAGGCATCTGATTGACTCCAAGGCCGTGTTCACACGGCTTATTCAAGACGGAATTGCGAGCCAGATTGCGCTCGCAAATCCGTCTTGAATAAGGGGTGGGGGCGCGGCCTATTGTGCCTGGATAATGTGCATGTCAGTTTCTCCCCGCCCGGCGGCTTCGCCGAGCGGGTAGAAGCGACGGAATCCACTGTTCTCTATGAGAACTGTGGATTACCGTAATTACTCCGACGGATTGGTGCCGTACTGCAGCGCAAATCCGGCGCGCAGTACGGCGCCAATCCGCACCGAAATAAGCCGTGTGAACGGCCCTTAAAACAGGACAATGATCCCAAACACACAGCCAATCTCAATAAACAAGGAATCCTGGATGTGATTATATGGCCCCTAGATCCCTGATCTCAACATCTCTGTCCGTCTATCTGGGATTACATGAAGAGACGGAAAGATCCGAACAAGCCTCCATCCACAGAAGATATCTGGTTAGTTCTCCAAGATGTTTGGAACTAACTCCCTGCCGAATTCCTTCAAAAATTGTGTGCAAGTATATCTGATGTTGTCTTGAAGGCAAAGGTTGATCACACCAAAAATTGATTTGATTTGGATTTCTCTTGTTCGATAACGTTCCATTTTGTTAATTAATAAAAATAAATTATTAACACTTCTGTTTTTGCAAGAATTCTTAATTTGCAGTATTTTTCCACACCTGCCTTAAACATTTGCACAGCACTGTATGATCCACAGAAACCAATGCTGCTGGCATTGACAAAAGTGTTTTAAGGTTTAATTGTTGCAAACGCCATAATTTTAGCTTAAAAGTCACTTACTTCCCAAAGATGCTGAGTGTTCCTTAGAGTTCCTGCTTGAACTTTGTCTGGAGACACTATAACCCCTTGGAAGGGCCCTATCCATGTGCCCTGTTGGATTCTTTGAGCTGCACAGATACCATATGCCAGACCTGGCACAGTACTTGTACACAGGCACACCTCTCGTGGAAGATCACGTAACCACTCAGGTATCTCAGGTGGAGGAGCTACAGATGCTGTGCTGCTGGTGCCCACAAGACGTCTCAGAGAATGCAAGGGCCCATGCATGGGGCATTCTCCATTCCGATTATCTGCACACATGTCACACCCTGGTTTGAAAAGATAAGAGAACATATATGAAATATTTAATAAAAGTACAACATTTACATGTTATAAGAAAGCATAATATAATATAGGAATAACAAGTGATACATGATATGTCAAAACTCAAAGTAACATTTCATAGCTATAAATGTTGGGCCATAGACCAGGGTTGAATGCCGTAAGTCTATTGTGGAAAATAATCACCACATTTAATTGTTTCTGCCTTGTCATGCTCCTGAAATTCCCCATGTGCCACAAGTATTAACAGTGTATTTGTTATTCTGTAGGAAGGCTGTATCGTTTTTGGGACCAAAATAATGTAATGTGGATCTATCATTTTATCAACAAGAGTAAAAATGTGCCAGTTTGTCAATATGTAACAGAACTTTGTAGTTAGGGAGAACTGAAAGTACCCAAACACATAAAACTGAAAGCTGATATAAACAGGCGATTTCAGTCATGACAAACATAAAAATGAAATCTAATAAACATAAAGTTTAATTATGTCTTAGTAAACCAATGACACACTGGTCATGTTCTGGAAAAAAGTAGTTTGCTAGAAGAACAAAAGAACACTCATTCAAGAAAAATACTTTGTCCAAAAATGATCTTTTAGGGAAACATTTGTTCCTCCTTCGCCAATAGTCATTAAAACTATATGGCCAGTTGAAATGACTTACAGGCAATATGGACTAAGGGTGGCATGTATGATTTTTTGGTGTTTTAACACCCATTTTTATGCGCATAATATTAGTATTGAATGCGCCTTATTTAGGAATCCGCTCTACAGCAAGTCATAAATCAGGGGCATTCTAGCGCATAAACGTCAATTCTGGCTTTCAAAGTGGACCTGTTCCAGCAGTAATGCACCTAGAATTGCCATAACGGAGCTATAAATCTATAACTTCATACAGTCCTAGTGCGCCCCGCCTCCCGCTCGCCCCCCGAAATCAGGCGCATTACAAAGTGCCGTGGGCGCTCTGTAATGAGCCTGATACTGGCATATGGGAGGCTTTTAACTATTGGGAACGGGGCTGTGCCTGATGTCGGGCTGAAAACACGCCAAACTTCTGGCGCAGCCCCATTCATACATGACACCCTAAATGCTGCATCGGCAAAAAAATCCTTCACTAGACAATTATTTCTTTAACCATCAATCTAGGCTATGTACAGCTGTGCATCATGGCCTCTGTTCGATTGCACTGTAGCCGATCTGTCATACAACAGTTTTAGATGGCATTTGAAGAACCCCAATGACTTACAATGAAGTCCTTCAAGGTTCCAGCAAAGATTTCTGCCATTTTGACAGAACTAGTTCTGTATGCTATTCTTGTCATCTTGCCTCATCATGCCATCACTTGGACCATCATCATCTCTCATCACAGATGTATAATTATTATCCCCTGATGAACCATATCTTGGGGAAACGCGTCGAGACTTATGTCTGTGTTCTTTATGTATGTTACTGTATAATATAATTTAGTTAGTTAGGGTGAGTCGCCGAGAGGTGGGGTCGCCCTTTTCGGGGCGAGTGCTCTATTTGGATAGGACTAGTATAGTGATAGCGATAGTGCTTTTTCTATTATATGGTATATACTGGTCCAATGGGGCAACGGAGTCTACTGTGACAAGGTCTTCAGAACCGTGAGTTTTTGACCACATTTTGGACCACATTTTCCTCCCTCTTATAGGGGCACTTCTCCCTGCTAATAGGTATTTGGTACAAGGTCTTTTTTGCTGTGATTAGCTAGACATTGTCCACTTGCTTTTGTATTTAGGTACTGATATACACCGGGTACTTTATACATATACAGTTGCATATTTGTATAGTGGCTATATGTGTGAGGCCATTTTTATATATAAAGGATAATTATTTTTAATGCATATCTATTAAAGATTATTGTTTTAGGAATTTTTCTTTTGATCTGTGAGACGGTTTTCTATATTCCTATTATTATCTCTTTTTTCTGTGAGTTATTCTTGTCATCAAGAGTAAAACAAACTGCTCCGATAAAGGTGACAAACGGTTTAAAATAATAATTAATACTGCAAAACTATTGAAACAAACATGGTCATTTCCTTTATCGATATTTGGTGCTTTAAACATATTCTTTACTTGCTTATATGACCACTTCTGAAGGAGTGGTCATGAACATGGTCTTCAAAATTAATAATACATACTGTAAATGAAGAATACAGCTAGCTACATTATTATTATTTATTTTATAGCGCCATTGATTCCAGGGCGCTGTACATTCCAGGGGGTTACATACATAAGTCAAACAATTACAATAGTGACTAACAACAGGTACAGAGGGAGAGAGAACCCTGCCCGCGAAGGCATACAATCTACAAGGAAGGCGGAAGGAGACAGAAGGTGAGGGGCAGACATGTGTGTGGAGGGTGTAGCAACAGCGGGGTTATTCTAGGTTGTAGGCAATCCTGAAGAGATGTGTTTTCAGGTTGTTTTTGAAGCTGGTGAAAGTGGGGGAGAGTCTGATGTGTTGGGGGAGTGAGTTCCAGAGTATGGGGGAGGCACGAGAGAAATCTTGGGAGACGGTTGTGTGAGGAGCTGATAAGGGGAGAGTAGAGAAGAAGGTCCTGTGAGGAGCGGAGGTTGCGTGAGGGGAGGTATCTGGAGATTAAGGCGGAGATATAAGGAGGAGAGAGGTTATGGAGAGCTTTGTAGGTCATGGTTAGTGACTTGAAATTAATGCACTGGGCAATGGGTAGCCAGTGAAGGGATTGGCATAGGGGAAAGGCCGAAGAGTAGCAAGGAGAGAGGATGGATTGAAGGGGAGCAATAGTGCCAAACGGGAGGCCGCAAAGAAGGATGTTGCAGTATTCTAGGCGGGAGATGACAAGGGCATAGACCAGCATTTTTGTTGTGACATATGAGATGACCAGGTCATTCAGCCAACCAGAAGCCAAGTGCCATTTCCTACACAAAGGGCATCAAGCATAGATAAAGATTTTCAAGAGATCAATGCTAATAATGAACCCAGCTGAACTGAATATGTGATGGTAATCTTTCTATAGAGATGGGCATGCATCAATGAAAAGAATTAAGCACTTACATATGGTGTAAACCTGTGACAATTCACGAAAGAAGGACAATGTTTCAAATGCCCAGTGAAACAATAGCACCCAATTATACCATGCACTAATTTATCTAAAAGTGATTCATAATGGTATGTGGATGACAGCAGTTGAGATACAACTAAAATAATGTATATGCTTCTTTTATACAATTTAAAGATTGAAGTCCTAGACATAACTGAGTTCTATATTCATGTCAAAACAACTTAAATGAAATATGAGGTTTCTGATGATGAAGTTTAAATGGTATACAAGTAAATTAATTGTGTACGTCTATGCATGACACCAAAAATATTTGTCAAACCTTTCTTACTTTTCCTGTAATCAATAGTATCTCAGCCGCTTTAACTTATCCCAGACTAAATATTTAATTTATTCTCTTACTTGATACTTTCCGAAAAATGGAGAGCATGTAGTATTGTGGCATGATATTATATAACATAATAAATCTGATGCTGAAAAGCGGTCTTCAGGATCTAACTGCATTTTATAGACATAAAGGAGTAGATTTCTGTAAAGAATGAGGTTCTACTGAATTTAATTAGGTTCCTACTGTATAAATTCCTTGTTATTGATGGTTTTCCTGGAGACATGTTGTCTACACATGTAATATAAAAGTCATCCATCCCACAAATCTTTGCAGACAGTGATTCTGTATTTGAGAAGTCTACCTTCTGTCACTACTAGCCCCACTGCGCTCATATTTGCTTTTAGAAGAATGCAGTAGGAGGTTAATATAGTGATGGATGCAAGAATAAAGGTGCTATTGACTAGTAAACTATTGTAGCAGAAGCTGCTAGAAAACGACCGATTCAAATCAATATCATTGTAAAATTTTCAGAAAACAATGAAACCTCTTGTGAAATGGCAGAGAATTAAAGCAAAGTGGATGTAATTGAACAAATATGACTTATTGTAAGTAAGCTAGAGAGCTTGTTTGGGTTAGTCATACAGACAAGAACACAAAACAGTGTATGGCTTGGGACTAAAGAGTCTAAGGCCATGTCCCCACGGCACGGGTTTTCGGCCGGTTTTTCAGCCGGTTTGCGGTTTTTCAGACCGCCTGAAAAACTGTCCGAAAATGAGCACAATTGTGCTCTAAGGAAAACCCGTGCAGCAGTCGGCGGTCCGGCGGCAAAACATTGAGCAAGCACCTTCTTCCGTCGGAATCTGTGCTTCTCAATGGGAGGGCTCTTCTCCACTCATCGCGGAGAAAAATCGCCCCCCCCCCCCCCGCCCCCACGGCCGTGGGGACAGGCGCAAACCAGGACAAATACCGGCCGGCAAACCGGATGGTATTTGTCCTATGCCGTGAGGATGCGCCCTAAGTTCATATCAGTCCAAGTTATCACTATTACCTATAGTCCTATCATAAACCATTATTAGATGATTGAATGTGTCTTCAAATCACAAACCCATTCTTTTTCCATTAGCAATCTCATCTTTGTTATTTTTGTTTCAAATTTTGCTCTTACTCAGTTTTGTTTTGTTTTTTTCAATATACCTTCAAGCAACTCATGTAAACTAAGAAATTCCAGTCCTTTGTCCCCCTCCCCTCTTGTGCTATCAGACACATTTGGGAACCAGTTTCTCCATGTTATATGAGAAAACAGATGGATGAGCTAGCTGAGATTTTCATGATGTTGTCAAACCTCCCTAGACAATGCCAGATTCTTGAGTTGATGACTACAATGGACCAGCAAAAAAGACCTTGCATGGGACCTTGTATGGACCTTACTCCATAACAGAACATGACTCATAACATCAAATACCTTCCGATAGTTATGTATACACTCCAAGGAATATGTTTAAATGCTATGGCAATGCAACATTTTAGAATATATCTGAACTTTAACATTAAAAAGCATAAAAAAATAATTAGGACCAAAGAAATCAAGGCCAATGCAGTTAGGCCTGGTTCAGGTCTCTGTGAGGAGTTCTATTCAGACATCAAAAATTACAGAAAAATGACGCAGCATGCAACACTATTTTATGAGTTAAAATGACAGACAACATGGCAAAAGCCTATTGGTCCCAATTGTAGTCAATGTTGTCATTGGATGCCATTTGTATCTGTCATGTAACTCTGATGCAGATGTGAAAGTAGCCTAACCCAGAGCCATACAGGTACTCATTCATGGAGAGAGGAAATATAACTCCAGCTATCCTTAATAATCCAACTCTACAGCTTTTCTTCATTTGAAGATCAAAGCTTTGCTCTGATAAACTACTGCGATGTATTTTATTTTATTTAGAATTAATACAGTTATTTTAATGTATTCGAATCAATTTCTACTCAGCCATATGACAATGTTGAGATTCTATCTGTTTTTATTCTCCATTTTCAATACATTTGTTATAATGGTTATATAAAAATATGTATCTTCAGCTCCTCTGTATTTTTAGCATAAAATATTTCTTCTACCATTTTATATGCATATATAGAGAGAAATACCTTTTTAAAGCACATATATGTATATGGATTTGTCTTTCATACCATTATTATGTGATCCTCATATGCAGAACTGTGGCTGTAATGACTTAAAATAATGGCTTCTCCTGACAACTTGTATGGCAAATGAAAGCACTTTTGTTCAATCCAGCTCAGGTCAATAGTTATCAAATGTCAGTGTCCTTCCCGGGAGGCATGTTGAGCAGTCGTGGCGAAATCCATTGCTCTTCTCAATGTACTTGTTAGTGACAGGTGTCCACGCACAAAAACTGTTATAATTGGGGAGTCGCTGACAGTCAGAGTAAAAGGCCAACATCGAAGCACAGGAATGGATTGTTCCCTCAGTGCTTTGGCTTTCGTCTCTCATAATTCCAGGTTTAATACAATAGTTGGTTTCAAATAATAAAATAATATAAAGACATCAAACATTGTCATGGCTTCTTTGTACTCAGATCACTGATAGTTACATCTGTTTACTAGTATCTATCTAGTATTCAAACTAGGATGACAGTGGCCACCAGCCTAATGCCTTAGGGTCATTATAGAGTATGTTTTACGCATTGATCAGTATAGCAGTGTTTGACGACTATCTCCAGGGTTCTTGAACTTTTCAGGGTATTGAAAAAAAGGTGTCACAATGATGCTACTCTGCTTTGACTTCTATATCACAGATGCAAACAGTACAAACCTCTCATATATAGAGAGAGAGGTTCGTACTGTTTTCATCCGTGATATAGAAATATATATATATATATATATATATATATATATATATTATATATATTATATATATGTATATATATATATATAAATAAATAAATATATATTTATAAATATGTATATATCTCTATATATATATTCTATCTATATATATAGATATATATTGATAGATAGAGATGGATAGACGGACAGATATATATACATATTTCACTTAGTTTATAGTAACAAATGATAATGGTCTTAATGACTTGTAGCTGACTACAAAGCATTTCATTGTGTAAATGCAGGCCCTCTGCTGGATGTTGTGATGATGACACATTTTCAGACCACTTCCAACTGCTGGCCATAGAGCTAAAAAAGTTACCACAATCTCACAAGTTTTACAATTTATTTTTTAATTGTAACCTTCCCTGAGAAAGGACCACAAATTAAAAGATAGTCCTCCCTATATGATAATTTTTATGAAATATCTGTAATATCTATTGCTGTTCTGCATTTCCTCAAGTGGACAAACACTATAATCTACTGACTGAAAAAAGTTTTAATGCAGAAGTGATTAATTTACTGACCAGTGCTGCAACTGGAATCTAGTGAATTGAACGATTATTATTATTAATAATCTAGAAATACTAAGTATTATTAAATGGCCTATAGCCAGCTTTTATATAGTCTACAGGCAGCTTTAGTAGTTTTATTGTTACTATCTATTTACAAGCCACCTAATACTCCTGTCCTAGGGAGGCTAAACTGGTGTAGTACATATAAGTCCAAGTGATGTTCATAGCAAACAAGTTTTACTACTCAGACTAATCAATAATTAATAAAATGCCAGTAGATACAGTCATTTTTATTTCTGAGATTTAAAAAATGTGCCCAACAATATGGCAAAACCCTAAACATCAAGCTTGTAAAGCTCATAGTACCACTGCACAAGGAAAAGAAAGAAGCACCGTGTATGGAGGTTAGACCCCAGCATTAGTATTTCAGCTACTTGATGGAATCACAGGATCTGTTACTAACAGTAGAAAATATAATTCTAGATTCTATAAATATTTAGTACATAAATATATTATATACAGTTCTACATTATAGTCCCACCTCTGCGTCCTTTGAAGCCCTTATTCAGATATGGTCAAAAATATTAATTTGGAGTTTAGCAACAAAAATATTTTATGGAGATAAATTTTCTATGACAGGTTTATGTAATGCCTACAACATACCCTGAAATATCAATATATAAAAGAAATTAGTATAGCACATGCTTGAGGTTCACATGACTTTATGGCCACGGTAATGTTATTCCAAATAACTAAAAACACTGTAACCTGGAAGCTTATATTGGGTTTATTAATTAAAGTCGCATTCCTTACTACATGGTATGCTGTAGGTCAATTATATCCCTCATTGGCCTGTGAGAGTGGTTATGCTCTAAAAGCTAAGATTTCAATGGAATTCTAATTTATAGTGTAATAGAGGCCAAATAGTTTGTCTTCATTAGTAAGTCTAGTCTATAAACCAGGGATAAGATGGTGGCAGTAAGGATAATTCAATTAATTCATGGGTTAAATAGCTTAACCATATGTTGTTCTCACATTTTCTTACATTTAACCTGGGAAAATCAGATTCCAATAGCAACTGCTGGGGCCAACGGATGGAGGCAGGGATTGTTTACGTGCCACATTCAGCAGCCTTTCCTTATAAACCCAACAGTGGACGCTTCTTCTTAACAGTTTCTGCCCACAGACCCTCGAAGCAGAAAGTATAGAATGATATTGAAGACTGACAAAGCTACTTTTACCATGAGGTTGGTTCTCTATGAGTATTCCTTACCATGGTAACAATACTGGCATTATAGCTCTATACTTATTTTATAAATTGATAAATAAAAAAGTGAGTTACATTTTACATGTTACATTTTACAGACCTAATTTTTTTTCAGCGATAATCCCTTGAAATATTATCTGTCAGCTTTCTACTGGCATCGAGACAGGAAGTTCTACTTGAGATCTAAAACTATAAAATATAGTTTTCCTATGATAGATAAAGAGTAGTTGGCTGTCTCATGAGAACACGTAGGATATATTTTCCAGAATACCCTCAACTCTGAAAAATCTAATAAACCATAGAATAAATATTAACAACCTTACAGTAAACCTGACTGCACTAATCAAATTTACTTAAACTAGAGATTAGTCACCTAAATTGGACAAGTTCTTCATGTCAGTGTTATTGGTTATTTGATCAACTCCTTGAGAAAAATAACACTTGCCTTAAAGTAAATCATATTCATATGCAGCCAGTGACTAAATTAATAGACTCAATAACAAAAATCATGAGCATGGCAATAGGAAGATTATAGACACAGCCAGAAGACTATGAATTCATGGAGAAGACCCCTTATATCGTTACCAGAAGTAAAAAGTGCCACTGACAGTCAGTATTGACCAAAATCACACAGCTAAACTGTTGTTTATATATAGCACAATAGTTTAACTTCATTTAGGAGCAATATTATGCCTGCCTAGTCATCTATTGTTGAATGAGATTTGTCAAGCTGGTACTCTCTGCTTTGCTAATGCCATCTGGTATTGAGCACCTTGAGCTGTGTATAAAATGTATATGATTTTACTAGTGTAATTCTAATCTAATGCACATTGTATACATAGTAATAACAGAATGAGTACTAATTCTCACTCTCTCCTAATATATCTGTTTTATCCTGTGTAAGCCACTTTCACATGGCAGTATTTTGGCCCAAAATCTGAACTAGTATTTGTAAGCCAAAGCTAAAAGTGAACCTACACAAAGAAAGCCTATAGTGGAATATCTGCACCTATTCTGTGTTTTGAACCCACTTCTAGTTTTGGTTTCCATGAACTGAAGCAAAATACTGACCAAAGTACTCAAAGTAAAATGGCCTTATTGAGTATTATAAAACTTCACAGACTATAATGACAGTGAGTTAATAAAATCTATAAAATAATAATAATACAAGTAATGGAAAAAATAATAAAAATATTAATAGTTGTAGAGCGCAAATGAAAATCAACATAGATGTTTCACAATGACATTTTATGGGTAGGCCTTGAGCCTTAGGCCACCAAAGTCTCAATTACATTACCTCTCTGTAATGTATTATTCGTATATAAACACTACATAAATGGTTCAGTCTTCAGATATTGGATGATTTAAGTAAGTAGTGGAGCCCTTAATTCAGCAAGAAGGAGAAATATAGGTCCTTCTTTTATGCTATCAATTTCTTTACAATTCGTTTATGGTTTTGACTGAAAAACTGCAAGAAAAAAACAAAAATTGCCACAAAGACTGCAAATGTGAATCCAACACTTTACTGTTGGCTAACATATTAAAGCAAGACAAGCCGACCAACTAATAGATTTGGGACCTGCTCACTCTTATCCCCCATGGCAGATGCTTTGAGGTTGGGGAGGGATTTGCCTAGCAGGATTTCAGCATACTGGATTCATTTGCTCGATCTTCTCCTGATTCAGAACGGATACATGCTCAATCAAGATATGCATACAAGTGTAAAGGTGAGTTAGGAAGGATAGCTGTCAGATGAATGTGCATTCAGGTAACAGCTATTTTAAGTGTATGGCCAATTGATGCTATACCAGGAAGACTTACAACACTTATCTCCTGAGAACTGTGCAAACAGTAGGCAATAGCTCACGTTATCTTTAATTTAACCCATGTTTTCCCCTCATTTTAGATTTTGAAAGAATCTATAAATGTTTATATTAATTGTAACACCCATCATTTTGTAGAAGTCAGAAAAGAAATCCTACAGTAATTTAAAACATATTTGCTTCAAGCCTACTGCTTGTTCAATCACTGTGAGCTGAATACAGAAAATGTGGAATAAAAAAAAAACAACTAACACAATGTACTAACTATCTAAAGTATAAACTAAATCTTTAAAGCAAACAAAGCCAGGAGTGGATTATAATTCTCTTTGTGACATTGTTTCAAATGGCATAACTAAACACAGTATGTACAGGATATAGATAATCTATTGACAGCTTTAGAAATAAATGTGAAAATGCAAATTTCAAGGTTGGATCCCTAGTTACTGTTTATATATATTGGATTTCACTTGGAGTGTAAACCTCAGCTAGCTAATTGGGAGTTAAAATCATAACTCAATTGATTTAACTGCTTGAGGCGTCTCCTGTGCTGAAAATAACATTGGCAGTGCCCATAAAATGTATGATAGACATTATAAAGTAGGACAGTTTGTATTTAAAGCTGATCGCAGTAACCTTAACAAACATAACTTAATGATAAAAGATAGATAGACACAATAGATAGATAGATAGATAGATAGATAGATAGATAGATAGATAGAAGATACATAGATAGAAGATAGATAAACAGACAGAAAGATAGATAGATAGATAGATAGATAGATAGATAGATAGATAGATAAACAGACAGAAAGATAGATATATAGATAGATAGAAGATACATGGATAGGTAGATAGATAGATAGATAGATAGATAGATAGATAGATAGATAGATAGAGATAGATAGATACATACAAAAGATAGATAAACAGACAGAAAGATAGACAGACAGATAGATAGAAAGATAGATAAACAGACAGAAAGATAGATAGCTAGACATAAAAGATAGATAGATAGATAGATAGATAGACACAAAAGATAGATAGATAGATAGATAGATAGATAGATAGATAGATAGATAGATAGATAGATAGATAGACAGATAGACAGACAGACAGATAGATAGATAGATAGATAGATAGATAGATAGATAGACAGACAGACAGACAGACAGATAGATAGATAGATAGATAGATAGATAGATAGATAGATAGATAATCCTCACATTATATCAAGGAGTTAAAATTAGATCAAGAACCAATATATTCACATTTTAAAGCCATCTATACAGTACAATGTCCTTTTTGTGTGATCACAGATCCTTATCACTCTTTCCAGTCTTCATAAGAGAACTTAATTAACCAACTGTAATTCCTTAAAAGTTAAATAAATGGTAATTTGGGATTTTAAGATTAAAGGCCACGTATAACACATTTGATTTACCAGTGCCCCATTAATAGGCAACAGATTTATGAACAAACCACATGGTAGTCCATTAACTTACAGCATTCTTAACAGTCTACAGTCCGCTCTATACGTTGTTTTATATATATATGAGAACGGAAGAGAGAGAGACTGATTAGCCACATCCCTATATCCCTATTAGCCATATTAGCATAAGAGTGGGGGAGGGAGGCTGTTGATACATATATTGGTAAACATGGTGTAATATGTTACTAAATATAGTGTACACGTTGTCTGTTATATGTTATGACTTGTTTACTTCATTGCATGTCTTTCAGGTCATGCAGCTTGACTTTTCTGCCATTTTAACACTATAGAAGTCCTTCCTCTTAACATTTGATTTTTTTTTTTAAATATTCTTAAAAAATAAAGATGTGCCCACTCACAGTCATAAAGTAAGTAGCTAGCAGACATATGCTTGCTAAGGCTATTGGGTTCAGAACTGACCATGAAAAAGTTCTCCATGGATTTGTATGCTCTCCCATACTACTCATGGTTTCCTCCCACACTCCAAAAGTATAGTGATAGGTTAAATGGTGTCCTATTAAATTGTCCTACGAGTGTATGAGGGAGTGCTTGAGTGTGTCCCTATGGAGACAGGTACAAGTCTAAACCCATATGTAATACATAATAAAAGGATACTTCCTGCAATATAACCTGTACCTTCAACACTTTTGGTATGCTACTTCTTTCATTCAAACTAAGTAAGGGCCAGTGAGATGTATATTTATACGGCTATAAAATGTGCCTACATGTTTGGTTTATTTAGTTTATTCCCTTCTCTTGTAGTGTAATAGGATGTGTGAATTTAACAAGGATCCACAATTCAGCAGTAAAACTTACACCTACAGCACCAGCCACATAATTACACCCACAAAGCGTTTTCATTACAGTATGGGACACCTAGAAGCTATTGAGACCTAACAAGCTGAGATAAGCTGTAATCAATAGTAACCCTCACATATCCAATCAGTTTTTAGCTTTTACCCCATAATACAACAGGGGTACTGATTTAGATTTTACAAGCCATGATGTGGCATAGCTAGCTAGGGCCACTAACGTGTCATGAGATAGTACAGCTGGCTAGGGTCACTTACGAGTCAAAGGATGGCATAGTTGGCTATGGACACTTACTTGACAGGAGATGGCATAATTGGCTTGGGCCACTTACATGCCATGAGATAGTACAGCTGGCTAGGGTCACTTACGTCTCAAAGAATGGCATAGTTGGCTATGGACACTTACTTGACAGGAGATGGCATAATTGGCTTGGGCCACTTACATGGCATGAGATAGTAGAGTTGGCTAGGGTCACTTATGAGTCAAAGGCTGGCATAGTTGGCTATGGACACTTACATGACAGGCAATGGAAAAGCTGGCTGAGGCCACTTACATTTTATATATATGGAGTCTGAAGGGCGAAATTAGATACACATCAAATGCTGTGTAATTTACCGGGCAGAGGGACTCTGTTGGAGACATTACACTTAAACTGATGGTAAAAAGGGCACTGGCTTGCACATTACTAGTAAATAACCGTGTATGAGAACTTTCATGTACACAACTTATTTTCAAATGCAGGAGTTCCAGTTTGTTCAATGGCTAATTTATATTAGCATTGACCTACAAGACCTCTCTATTTCCACTACTTATAGATGTCTAAACTGCAGAAAAGCTGAAGCATTTTCTAAGGATTGATTGGATTAGTGAATTAAATGTTTGTTGTCAGCAAGAGAAGGTTGAGACCAGAATATTGTGTGTATAGAGGCTGCACCCCTGGCCCTAAGAGACCCCCATATACAATGTACAAATGATGAATAGGAGCTGGGAGCAGAGATCAATGCTGTCTCTGTGCTGGCTCCACTCTCTCCTACAAAACTATAGGGCAATTAATTGTGCCTTGTCCCCTCATCCTTCATCTGCTTGTGGCATATATCGATGGAGATTACTGCTGATGGACCATTTTATCACCTTAAATAACAGCCACCACCTTTTCTAACCTCAATCTAATATATGACTGCATGTGCGCCTTTCTGAGGGGAGTAAAAACCAAAAACACTGTGCCATCCAATACCTGTCAGGGCCAGGGGTATAGGAAGTTTTGTATTAGCCTATCCTGAGAGCTAAATGCTGAACGAATAGTATAATAACCAGACATATCTGTGCAGAAGCACAGACATGAGGTTTTGGTTGAGATCATACACTTACACTAGGTGAGGTCGGATCTTTATGTGTTACCATCATGTAAATTTAATCATATTGCATGGGTGATAAAATAGAAACAAATAGAGTGGTGCAGATTATAGGTTCATACTTGTGATATCACAGTGCCTGTCATCCATGGCTTTCCATATACAGCTACAGATGATGCTCGCTGAATTATCGTGGTCATTACATGAAATGGTTCAATTACTAACTCAGCACTGCTACACTCTACACTACCACTACTGCTAGACACGTAGTGTCACTTCCAGACTATCGCAGCCCTATATATGCCATAAATTCTTTATATACCAACACCAATATTAGCAACAAGTTCACTAAATAAAGCTGCTTATAATTAGGCTACCATGTCTTATATGTGGACTCTATATATGTGTCTATATATATATATATATATATATATATATATATATTATACACATTTGTGTTTATTATATATTTGTGTATATATATATATATATATATATATATATACACACACATATTTTTACTCTACACACATATATATATATATGTATGTATGTGCACATATATATATAAATACATGTAGTGTGTATATTATATATACACACCACATATATATATATATATATATAATATGCATATATAATTATATATATAATATACACACACATTTATAGATATATTTTATAGAGAGAGAGTACAAATATATATGTATGTGTATGTATATATATTTATATCATATATATATATTATATATATATATATTATATATATATATATATATATATATATATATACATATATATTATATAGTCCACATATAAGACATGGTAGCATCGTTGTGAGCAGCTTTAATTAGTGAACTTGCTACTACTATTAGTGTTGGTATGTAAAGAATTTATGGCATATGTATCCTAGGAGAGGCTAATTTATGGTTGAACGGATGGAGGCTAAAATACTTATGATGTAAACATGATAAATATACTACTACTACTAATAATAATAATGTTGTTTTATTGATATCCCCATTAATTCTATTAATATGTAGTAGGTGTCAAAAACTGAAACTGTAAATACCAAGTTTATAATTTCCTGATTAGGGCTAAGATTCAATTTCTTACTAATGTGTAGAGAAAATCTTGACATAAATGTTATTAACATTTATAGAAAATTATACATTATAGAAAACGCGAACTGTATTCTTGTGTGTGGTTTGTGCGTCAAATTATTATTTTCTATTTCATATCAAAATACATACACATAGATAGATAGATAGATAGATAGATAGATAGATAGATAGATAGATAGATAGATAGATAGATAGATAGATAGATAGATCATAGACATTTGGTTGTAAAAGGTGTGCTCCAATGATGACTATTTTTAATATTGTCCCTATTCATAATCAGTAGAATGGTAGAAGGGCATATTCAGTTTGTTCTGTTACAAGTCACATACACAGTGAAACTAATTTTCTGTCGTGTTAAAACTACAGTGATGTTTTCACGCTAAACCTTATTAAAGTAAGAAATGAACAAATTGGACATTAGACATAATTTCTTATTTTTTACATCTGTCTGTATTTTAACACAATAAATATGCTAATAAATAAGCTAATATGTGTACCAGTCTATCTATCTATCTATCTTTATATATTCGTGCATCATGCCAGTAGACAGCATTTGTCATTGCACACGATTTTTTTCCGTTTCCATATAACAGTATGACTGCTGAGTCAATGTTACCGTCTGGATGTATCGTAACTGTCCGGAATCCAGAACACTTTTATGTCAGTGCTACAGTATACAAGACCTTAGACAACTATATTTGTATATTTGTATCTCTCTGCACCAGTTACTTGTTTCTGATAGAGGGCAGTTGATTTTTATTCTCAGCATTTATTATGTTAGTTATAAACTAAGTTTATATCGTATTGTATTTACTTCTCTATCCTGGAAATGTATTAACTTTGTAGAAGCTTTGGTATATACAACTCCAGTCACTGAACATGACACTCTGAATACTGTACTTGCATGTACAGTTTGTAGACGCAGCTGGGTGTCATTTAGCAGGTGATAATATACCTACATACTCTTAATAGTGTTGTGCAGTGGTGGTGGAGTCGTACTCTGTGCAGTGTTATAAGAAGGGTCATGAACATATTTTTACCAGGTTCACTGGTGAAGTAGTACTGTGTGTATACGTGATACTAGCTCAGCTTAGTTAGTTTAGTTGTTGGACGTCATTGATGAAGTGGTACCATGTGTACATAAGGTTTGTGATAGAGATACAGTTTTTGGGTGGCTGACAGGGTGTCACTGTGTATACAGTGTTTTTTTTTCCTGCTGGGTGATAGTAGAGGTACATACAGTAATTTTGGTCGATGGTGAAGTGTGCTGTGTATACAGTGTTATGTAGAAGGTGACAGAGGGGGTACATACGATTATTGGGGTCACTGGTCGGGTTGCTGAGTGGAATGATCTCCATCCTCTGTTGTCCATACAGATAATAGTCCAGCTCCTCAGGGGTGCAATGCAAGAGGCTGGAAGACGTCCCCTCCTGGCAGCTGGAAGCCACCAGTTCCTTCCTCTGTGGTCCAGAGACTTCAATGCTTGGAGCAGGTCCCATAATGGTGGTGATTGGGGTGATCCCAGACAGTGAAGCAGGGGCAGAGGGTGCAGGGGTAGAGGAAGCTGAAGATGTGGAGGACAGGGAGGCTGGGCGCAGTCGGAGGCTGTCTGCTGCTGCTGGAGGCTCAGGAAGCGGGACATGGCTCAGGACTCCAGCCTTCATATGATGGCTCTGGGGGAAGAGCTGCTGCCAGTGCTGGAGGTACACTGGGTCCACCTTCAGGAAGGCAGATCCTTCTCCGGGCTTCAGCATGGCCAGCACCTGGGTAGAACACAGCAGTTACTCGTCTGCCCACTATACCTGTATATATAGCCTCGTATGTATTATAAATACTTAACTCTGCATGTTCTCATGAATGTGCTGTATAGTTTTTTTCCCTTCATGTGTTTTACATACTCTCCCCTGCATGTACTCTGTATTGTATATACCATCTCCTGTATGTACTCTTACATGTATTTTACAGCCTTTCCCCTGCATGTACTCTGTATTGTATATACCATCTCCTGTATGTACTCTTACATGTATTTTACAGCCTTTCCCCTGCATGTACTAATGTATGTATTTTATATTCTCTCCCCTGCATGTACTCTGTATTGTATATACCTTCTCCTGTATGTATTCTTATATGTATTTTACAGCCTTTTCCCTGTATTTACTTATTGTATTTCATATCATTTCCTCTGTATGTACACTTGTGAATGCGCTCATGTACGTATCATATATACTTTCCCTTGTATGCACTCATGTACAGTATGTATTGTATATACTTTCTCCTGTATGTATTATATATACCGTCTGCTGCATGTACTCATGTATTTATTGTATATACTTTCTCCTGTATTATATATACTGTCTGCTGCATGCACTAATGTATGCATCTACTTTCTTGCATGTATTATATATACTGTCTGCTGCATGTACTCATGTATGTATTGTATATACTTTCTCCTGTATTATAGATTTTGTCTGCTGCATGCACTCATAAATGTATTGTATATACTTTCTCCTGTATTATATATACTGTATTCTGCATGCACTCATGTATGTATCTACTTTCTCTTGCATTTATTATATATACTGTCTGCTGCATGTACTCATGTATGTATTGTATATACTTTCTCTTGTATGTATTATGTGTACTATCTGCTGCATGTATTCATGTATGTATTGTATATACTTTCTCCTGTATTATATATACTATCTGCTGCATGTACTCATGTATGTATTGTACATAGTTTCCCCTATGTGTACTCATTTATTCTTTGTATATATTTTCTCCTGCGTGTATTCAAGCATGTATTGTATATACTTTCCTTTTATGCACCCATGTATTTGCTTGTATATACTTTCTCCTACATGTACTCAAGTATGTATTGTACACAGTTCCACCTATGTGTACGCATTTATGCATTGTATATATTTTCTCATGTGTGTATTCAAACAGGTATCACATATACATTCCTCTGTATGCACTCATGTATGTATTGTATATACTTTCCTATGTATGCACTCATGTATGTATTGTATATACTTTCCTATGTATGTACTCATGTATGTACTGTATATACTTTCCTATGTATGTATTGTATATACTTTCCAATGTTTGTACTCATGTATGTATTGTATATACTTTCCTATGTATGCACTCATGTATGTATTGTATATACTTTCCTATGAATGTACTCATGTATGTATTGTATATACTTTCCTATGTATGCACTCATGTATGTATCCTATATACTATCTCCTGCATGTATTCATGTATGTATTGTTTTTACTTTCATCTGTATGCACTCATGCATGTATCATATATACTTCCCCTTTATGCACTCATATATGCACTGTATATACTGTCTCCTACATGTACCCATGTATTTATTGTATATACTTTCTACTACAGAAACTCATGTATTATATATACTTTCCCTTGTATGCACTCATGTATGTATTGTATATACTGTCTCTTGTATGTACTTAAGCATTAATTGAATATACTGTCTCCTGCATGTACTCATGTATGTATGATTATATGTTCCATTGTATGCATTGTATATACTATCTCCTGCATGTACTCATGTTTCTATTGTAAATACTTTCATCTGTATGTATTCATGTATGTATTATATACACTACTTCCTGCACATACTCATGTATGTATTATATATACTTTCTCCTAAAATCCACAAAGGTACTCACCAATGAAGGAATAATGCGGTCATATAAAGTGCTGAACATAGCTCGCTGGCCTGTGCGAGAAATTAACTATACAGCTTAATCAAAAACAGCAATGAGTGAAAGGCACTAAAAATGTTTTTTTCAAAAAGTATAAGAAATACCCTTTATTTGGAAAAACATAAAAAACAGCCTTATCATAAAATAATTGTAAAGATAAGATACAGGTCCTCTAACCGCTAATGGACATTTTCTGTATACAATTATTTTATAAGGCTGTAGTTTTTATGTTTTTCCAACTAAAGGCCATTTTTTATATTTTTTGAAAAATATATTTTTACGTGCCTTTCACTCATCACTGTTTATGATTATGTTCTATAATATGCTTTCTATATACTCATGTATGTATTGTATACACTTTCTCCTGTATTATATATACTGTCTGTTGCATGTACTCATGTATGTATTGTATATACTTTGTCCTGCATATATTATATATACTGTCTGCTGCATGCACTCATGTATGTATTGTGTGTGTGTGTATATATATATATATATATATATATATATATATATATATATATATATATAAAATATTTTCTCCTGCATATATTATATATATTGTCTGCTGCATGCACTCATGAATGTATTGTATATGCTTTCTAATGTATTATATATACTGTCTGCTGCATGCACTCATGTATGCATGGTATATACTTTCTCCTGCATATTTTATATATACTGTCTGTTGCATGCACTCATGCATGTATTGTATTTACTTCGTCTTTTATAATATATACTGTCTGCTGCATGCACTCATGTATGTATTGTATATACTTTCTCCTGTATTATATATACTGTCTGCTGCATGCACTCATGTATGTATTGTATATACTTTCTCCTGTATGTATTATATATACTGTCTGCTACATGCACTCGTGTATGTATTGTATCTACTTTCTCCTGTATTATATATACTGTCTGCTGCATGCAATTATGTATGTATTGTATATACTTTGTCCTGCTTATATTTTATATACTGTCTGCTGTATGCACTCATATATGTATTGTATATTCTTTCTCCTGTATGTATTATATATACTGTCTGCTGCATGCACTTATGTATGTATTGTATATACTTTGACCTTTATGCACTCATGTATGTATTGTATAAACTTTCTCCTGTATATATTATATATATTGTCTGCTGCATGCACTCATGTATGTATTGTATATACTTTCTCTTGTATAATATATACTGTCTGTTGCATGTTCTTATGTATGTATTGTATATACTTTCTCCTGTATTATATATACTGTCTGCTGCATGCACTTATGTATGTATTGTATATACTTTGTCCTGCATATATTATATATAGTCTGCTGCATGCACTCCTGTATGTATTGTATATATGTTCTCCTGTATGTATTATATATACAGTCTGCTGCATGCACTCGTATGTATTATATATATGTTCTCCTGTATGTATTATATATACTGTCTGCTACATGCACTCATGTATGGTCAATACTTTGACCTTTATGCACTCATGTATGTATTGTATAAACTTTCTCCTGTATATATTATATATATTGTCTGCTGCATGCACTCATGTATGTATTGTATAAACTTTCTCCTGTATATATTATATATGTTGTCTGCTGCATGCACTCATGTATGTATTGTATATACTTTCTCCTGTATTAAATATACTGTTCAATGCATGAACTCATGTATGTAATGTATCTACTTTCTCCTGTATTATATATACTGTCTGCTGCAGGTACTCATGTATGTATTATATATGCTATCTGTTTCATGCACTCATCGATGTATTGTATATACTTTCTCCTGTATTGTATTGTCTGCTACATGCACTCATGTATATATTGTATATACTGTCTGCTGCATGCACTCATGTATATATTGTATATACTGTTTGCTGCATGTACTCATGTATGTATTGTATACACTTTGACCTTTATGTACTCATGTATGTATTGTATATACTTTCTCCTGTATTATATATGCTGTCTGCTGCATGCACTCATGTATGTATTGTATTTACTGTCTGCTGCATGCACTCATGTATGTATTGTATATACTTTCTCCTGTATTATATATAATCTGCTGCATGCACTCATGTATGCATTGTATATACTGTCTGCTGCATGTACTCATGTATATATTGTATATACTTTCTCCTGTATTATATATACTGTCTGCTGCATGCACTCATGTATATATTGTATATACTTTCTCCTGTATTATATATACTGTCTGCTGCATGCACTCATGTATATATTGTATATACTTTCTGCTGTATTATATATACTGTCTGCTGCATGCACTCATGTATGTATTGTATATACTGTCTGCTGCATGCACTCATGTATGTATTGTATATACTTTCTCCTGTATTATATATAATCTGCTGCATGCACTCATGTATGCATTGTATATACTGTCTGCTGCATGTACTCATGTATGTATTGTATACACTTTGACCCTTATGTACTCATGTATGTATTGCATACACTTTTACCTGAATGAATTCATGTTTGTATTGTATATACATTCTCCTGCATGTAGTCATGTTCATATTATATGTACTTATCACTGCTTGTCCTCATAGATGTACTATCCCCACTTCCCCCTGCATGTACAGCGCATGTTGAAAAGCTCCCCCCTATCCATGCATGTATTCTGCAGCCATGTGCACGTACCTGGGTCTGCTCCCTCCTAGTGCCGTCTCGGAGGAGGAGGGTGTACAGGTCCAGCTCGGAGCCGAGGAGATCCAGAGCGAGCAGTGGCCGGAGCTGTGCTCTGTGTGAGCGCTGGGCAGCCTCTGATCACACTGTGCAGGGCTGGGAGCGGGGCTGCTTTCTGACACACTCCTGCTGCACACGTGTCTGCACACACAGGGGGGACACATTAACCCTTCCCCTCCTCCCCCCTCTGCTGCAGCCTCAGCATGCAGAGTGCGAGCTCCACAGCCCAGCTCATGTATCTCTTCTATACAGTTTATGCTGTGGAAAGTATAGCTCTACATATTATGCTGGTGTGCTTCTTTATAATGCAAATCTTTCTATTGTTGGGTTGCTGTGTATGTATAACATGTAAATTAAACTATTACTAATCCAATGCTAGAGAGAATGCAGTGTATTATGTGGCTTCTACCTGTAGAGTTGTGTTATTCATGTATAGAGCTGTGCCAGGGCTGAAGTTGTGATGAAGCTATGATAATACTTGTAGATTTATCTGCAAAGATACCTGACACATTTCTGCTGTAAAGCTGTTCTGACCCATTGGTGTAAAACAGTTATTTATATAAGTGATGCGTTAGTTTGGTGTTGGCATCAAGCAACCAATCATCAAGGTCATCTATGTTTTATACCTATACTGTGTATGTTTTATACTTATTCTATGTATTTTCTATCTTTGAACTATGGTGTATGTTTTCTGCCTCTGTGTTGTACATATTAGATTTGTACTGTGTAGTTTCTATAACTCTACTGTTAATGTATTATTTCTGTATATTTTCTGTCCCTGGACTATGTATGTTCTATCCCTACATTATATATGCTATGCTTTTGTACTATGTGTCTTCTGTCTCTATAATGTGTATGTCCTGTACTATATGTATTTTCTCTCTTTGTACTGTCTTCTGTTTCTGTACTGGATCTGGATATTTTTAGTATGGCCTCAAAGAGTGTGTATGTATATGTATCTGTATATATATATATATATATATATATATATATATATATATATATATATATAGTTTGTTTTATAAATTATTCTATTTGTATATGTATTATTAAATATACATTGTTTTGTACAAAATATTAAGATTTCAAAACATATTGGATTCTGGAGCCGTTTTTTCTATGATTACCCGTTATTTATATTTTTGGGCTTTTGAAAGCAATATTCCCTTCTTTTGCCACAATCCTAGGATTATTCATTTCTTAATATATTTATTTATTGATTGTTATTTGAGTGATTTTGAACAGATCCTGACATAGGTTAGGATTCGTTTCGTTCTGCAGTGGAGCATTCAGTTACACAAAACAAGTTAGAGATGTTAAACGATAATTTTTCTCCTTATAGTACAGGAGATCAAATCCTGATAAGTAAAAAAACAAATATATAAATTTTGTTTATTTGCTTGTCTGTATTATTGAATTATTATGTATTAAGTTGTTTAACTAATATTTATTGTTTAATTCTTGTGTTTAGAGGAATACAAACTGTGGTCTTTGAATCTGATCACGAGCTTCCAGGCATGCTGAGCCCTGAGGTTCTACAAAGGAATACAAACTGTGGTGAACATGAATGAAAACTGGCGCCGCCTCGACGGTTGGACGTCTTGTTAGGTCAGTGTAGCATTCGTCACTATGTATAAAAGTGTCTCACAGCACTTTATAAATGTGTCCCGTTGTGAGACAAAATTTGTCTCAGCCTTGCCAGTTTGAAATTGGCTTGGACATTTTTGCGCCACGTTCTCTTGAGACACATTCATAAATGTGTCTAATCTTATCAATCTGGCGCGATAAAAGTGGCGAGGATGTCAGACTTGTGCCATTTCTTGGCACATGACATTTCATAAATATGTAGAACAGCGGCTGCAGACTGTTTTTTTGGCAGACATCACGCCATAAAACTGGCACAACTCCATTCATACATGTCCCTCTGTGTCCTTAAATCTGACTATGGTATGTGTTTTTGTAATATTTGTTTGATGTTTTTTAGTAGAAAATGTGGAAATTATGTTGCTTTTTGAATATTGGTTTGTTGTTCCCGTTTATTATTAATTTAAAAGGACACATATCCTGTAAAGTGGACAAACCTGAGGAAGCGTGCTAGAAGTTCATGAAATGCGTAGTCTTTTATACTAATGAAAATAGGATTTTGCCTAATAATGTAGAAATACTTAAGAGCATTGATTTTTTTCTTTTTCAGTATTTAACCAATATTGTGAGGAAAAAAACGGCATTTTATACTCTTTTTTTTGGTAATACTGCTATTTGGTGCTTATGGGGTTGTTTTGAGAGTGGCCAGCTGGGATCCACCAGAGACTTACGGTGCCTTCACACAGTGCGTTTTTGATGCATTTTTTGATGCATTAATTGCTGTTCATTTCTGCAAAAAAACACCAAAAATGCACCAAAAAACGTACTGTGTGAAGGCACCCTTATGATTGCAAAGATAAGCTAGCAAATATTTGTATTGTACCAAACATAGTACAACTGGCTCAGGTGAGCACATTCCTGCTATAATTGAATTACTCATTTCCAAGCTTTTATCACACTATTCTGTGCTTTGTGTGTCCTGTCTCCCTGCTTACTCCTAGCACAGAATTTTCTTGTGAAGATCCTGAGGATTCTCAGTGGTTAACAGAGCTGTAAATTGTGAATAGAGTAATGGACTTTTACTATAATCGTCATGATGTTCAAAATCAGCTCACATCTAAATTAGTGACAAGCTGTGGAGAAACGCCCTAGATAACAGTAACGCCTAAAATTAATAGGGTTTTCTCTTAGGAACAAACGCAGGCACTCTACCTACTATATGAAACACAACAGTACATTGACATCTCATTTTTATGTAACTAATTGCAAGTAATTGTAATCCTGGACTGTTTAAAAATAACTAAGACCTCAGCATATGGTGACAAAGCTGATGATAATTTTGATAAGATGTGGAATCATAAGTTGAATGAATGTTCATTTCAGTTTATAAGTTATTAATTGATAAAAAAAAAAAAAACAGTTGAGAAGAGTTATCAGCTGAGATCAATGACATCATTGGTAAGTTAGTAGTATACAAGGGACAAAACCAGTAGAAATAAAAAAGACTTAGAATTTATCAGTAGAAAATTGTCTAAAACGATAGACAGAATTAATAATATGCAAAATGTGAATATTATGTATAATAAAAATTATTTACATATTCTGATGTGGTTAAAGGTAGGAGTACAAAACAAACAAATTTAGATAATACACAGGGTTTTAAATGAATGAGTGCCTCTAAATATACACTTAATTAGGATAGGATTTATCATAATAATAAATTTAGTTTATGTAATAGAATTCAATCACATAATATAGATCATTTTGATTCTCATTCTACATCACAAATCACAGCATAATATTTCCAGTACACAGGCAATGGTTCACAGAGAAGAGAGCACTAGTACAATAGCAATTATCAAGGCACCCACTGAAACAAAATCAGAAACGGAATATACTAAGAGTAACAGGGTTAATGACAAAACCAATGTATCAGTGGATCAGGCAAAAAATATGATTAAAAGATAAAGAACAATCAACAGTTACTGGTATCAGTTGATATATTACCTTCATGCAATTCAAAAGGGGGTTTGATAAATAATGGTGTAAATTTGGATATGGAAAAAAGAGATTTAATGGATTTCACTATTCATGAAACCTTTTTGGATCCTATATATCGTTCCCCTCCTGAAATTCTACAACCCTTTTCATTTACTACTGTCAATCCTTCTGTCAATCCGGGGAATATGGATTCCTCAGATAATGTAATTGTGCCTGACAATTCTGATTCTACTTTAAAACTTGTTTTCTGGATATCTTCAGTCAGTACATTATTCCCAAAATGCAGTCAAATGACACTAGTGACAGAAACAGTGTTGCCACCAATAATTTCAACAATAAGAAAAAGAAAGTGTCTAAGAGGAGGCAAAAGAGGGTGTAAATCAGTCAAAAGACAACAATAAAAAAGGAAAGGATAGAATCAATCTGGAAAAACAAATAAAGATTTTAAATTTATCTAACTATAAATTAACTCCACATGAACTGAAATGACTTTAAAAAGTATTATCCTTTAGTCCTGATGCCTGACCAGACCAGGTTCCGCTGTATCTGGATTTGCATAAATTCGTGAGGAGCCTCAAAAGGTTTTTCACACTGAATACTTTTGATTGCCCTGAGAAAGATGCTGCGCAAGTCAAATGTAGAGATTTAAATATACCATCCAAATTGTATCCGACAGCTAAGGTCACCACCAACAAACTTTTAATGATCTAATGAGATTTAATGAGATCGGAGCATTACATGCTAGTATTAATATCAAAATGAATTTAGAAAAAGAAGTGAAAACAACTATAAAATCATTGCAAGAAATCATGGATATAGTCATTAGATCTGCAGATAAAGGGGAAGGGGTTCTAGTGCAAAACTATGAGGATTACAATAGAGAAGCAGAAAAGTACTAAACGATGAATATTATTATGAAATAGTTATGGATGACCCTACTAAAAAATTGAAACAGGATTTTTTTTATATTTTTTAACAAAGTTTATGAAAAAAAGTATAACTAAAAAAGAAAAAAATTATAATTCCAATTGTATCTTGATTTAAAGGGGTTGTCTCACTACAAGATTTGCTTTTTATGTTAAAGATCTCGCAAAAACAAGTCACTTTGCAATATATGTCCATTAACAGTGTCCTACCTATTCTGAGACATCCCCTCTTGTATGGGCTGCGTCAGCTGCTCATGTCACTATAGGTACCGACCTGTTTGATCTATCCTGATAGGCTGCCAGCACTGGCCGCTATAACTACAGACCTGGCTTCTACTGTAGCCTGGTGGAAGCCAGTGAACACACCCCTGAATTCAAAGTGAAACCAAGAAAACAGGACTGAGGTAAGATGAATCAATGTAGTGAGACAACCTCTTTAATACTATATATAGTAATTTGTAGTGTTGATCGAACTGTTCTAGAAAAGTTAAGTTCTAGTAGGACTTCTTGAATTTTTAGAACTCGAACCGAACATTTTACTGTTCATTCAAATAAAGTTCTACTTCTAGTTTGACATACCATTTTCAGTTTCATTTTCATCGGCTTTCTGCACTTTTGGCGGCCATCCAATCAGTGCAGAGTGTCGAAAGCGTCATCGCTGAGGTGTAGGGATCTCATTGGCTGCTAAAATCACATGACCATGTTATATATATTTCACTGTATTTTCAGCTCACTCTCTGTACTGTACAGACTGCTCTTAGTGAGATAGCATTTTCCTCTTCGTAGACATCAATAGTTAGGGAGTTTGGTATTGCTGGCTGTATCTTTCCCACACCCAGAAGCTGTTATTTGCAAGCTCACATAACTCTCATGTACATGGATATATATTATACAGAGTGCTTGGATTTGCTAAATCATACTCAGTGCCCAAAAGTTCAGTTTTTGCAGTTTTAGGGGTTCAGTAATTGTATAACACACCATCTCCAAATCTCCTATGTGTCAAAGGGGCTTTTGGGCCCCCTCAGGATGCCGGGCCCAGTAGCAGCTGCTACCGCTGCACCTCCTGTAGCTACACCTCTGCTTGCAAGCTGTCCTCATCTTTTCAGTTAGCCATTGAAAGGAAGGAAGTATTTTACCCTCTCAATTTTTTTCTGTCACTCTTAGAGCCAAGTGTTCTTCACTAAGTTGTTCCATGTATCCAGTTTACTGTTATGGATGGTAATTACAGCTTCCCCTCACCTGTATAGGTATAAAAATGAACTAGAACATCTTCTCCCATTAATTTTTAATGGGGTTTCGGTTCAGATCAAATTTGAACCTCGAACCAAACACACTAAAGTTCGAGGTTCTAAACGACCTAGAACCTTTTACTGCTCGCACATCTATAGTAATTTGTCATATTTTATAAATCGTTATGATCATGTTACAAAATTAGAGAGTTTGTTTTAAAGATTCTGACATGTTAATTAGTGAACTTTAGAATTTACAAAATAATAAGTCATCAATATTTATTAGATGAAGTTGCTGAATTTTTATTGGCTGATCCATAAATTACTGATATACAAAGAGAGCTTATAATGGAAGCTTTAAGACTTTTTTTTACATATAATTGAGCTATGTACCACCAATGGGGTGGCACAGCAATGGGGACCAGGGTGTCCCTATCCGATGCCAACCTCTTTATGGGGTACTTTGAGAAGAAATTTATATGGTCATAACATTCTTTTCGTCATCATACCAGGTTTTACCACAGATACATTGATGATTTGTTTTTAATCAGACAGGGAACTGAGTTCATAATTAAAGAGTTTGTTGAATATCTAAATAACACTAGTTATTAAATTAAACTTACCAGCACATACCATAAAAATATTATTGATTTTATAGATCTAACAATTTATCATTTTACTGAAAAAGACTTGAAGTTGATGTGAATGGATATCACAAGTAAAAAGAAAATATTCCCTTTGGCCATTTACCAGGAATTCAGAAAATTTTTATCAAACATAGCATTTTGAACAGCAAGCTACTATAATAATGGATAAATATAAGCAAAAACAGTATCCTAGGAAGTCTAGTGATGGAGCGATTTAGAGAACTAGGAAGCTGACACAAAAAGAATGTCTGCAAAATAAGAAAAGTACCAGTGAAAAGAACTTTTTATGTAATTTTGTTATATCTTTTAGTGATAAACATAAGATTTTGGAGGACATTTTAACTAAACATTGGAAAATATTATTGACTGATCCCCTTTTATAACCTCATTTACCGACTAGACTGCAGATTGTATATCGGAGAGCCAGAGCTCTGAAGAATGCGCTCGCTTCCTCATTATTGGGGTGGCATCCATGTGGAGAAGATAATGCAAAAGATAAAATAGGCGGTTATAAGTGTATGCTTACAAACTGTAAGTGATGTCAAGAAACTGAAAATAATGTTGTATCATTTAAATCTTACACTACAGGAGATAGTTTTCCTCTCAAAATATTTTTGACATGTACATCAGTATATAATAAAATGTTCCTGTGGTGAGCAATATGTTGGGCAAACAACAGCAAAGTTCGTCCGACATATGAGCCAACACTGCGCCCATATTCATTTAAAACACATGAAACAGTATTTCTCGACACTTCTTCGTGTAATATCCTGCAATTGACCTCAAATATATAGTCCTACCCATAGAACACATTCCTTTTAGAACCAGGAATCGATTCAAGACAGTAAAGAGATATTCTGGATGTTCAAATTAAATCTTCCTCCCTACTTTCCTATCTAAAAACTGTGTATTTTCTATCAATGTGTTTTGCATGTTATCTTTGTACTGTGAAGTTTCTTTTACTTTACTATTAATGTTCTTTCCTTGTACTGTGTATGCTCTTCCTCTGTATTCTGCATGCTTTATATATCTGCTGTGTATATTGTATGTTTGTACTTTGTATATCTGTATTGTGTATGTTCTATTACTTTACAATGGATGT
The DNA here is from genome assembly GCA_025379985.1 of Phyllomedusa bahiana. Taxonomy (NCBI): domain Eukaryota; kingdom Metazoa; phylum Chordata; class Amphibia; order Anura; family Hylidae; genus Phyllomedusa; species Phyllomedusa bahiana. The sequence continues at coordinate 23,111 of JAODAL010001118.1, read as the reverse complement.
TCTGTCTCTCTACTGTGTGTTCAATTTCTGTACTGTGCATATTATCTCTGTATAATAATTGGTTTATCCCTTTATTGTGTATGTGCTATATACTTACATATATTTACATGTGCTATATAATTATCTATATCTGTACTGTAAATGTTTTATCCCTTTACTTTGTATAGTCTACATTAGTACTGTGTATTTTCTGTATCCGTACTGTAAATGTTTTATCCCTATGCCTTGAATATTCTGCATTGGTACTGTGTATATTCTGTACTGTAAATGTTTTATCCCTTTGCTTTGTATATACTACATTGGTACTGTGTATATTCTATATCTGTACTGTGAATGTTTTATCCCTTTGCTGTGTATATTCTATCCATGAACTGTATAAACTCTATTCCTGCACCATGTTATTTTGTTCCTAAATGATAATGAAAGACTGTATGATGTGAGTTAAATGGAAGCCTCCTGAAACTATTGTTATCTGAGTTTACCCTTAGGTTGAATTGGTTACTATAGTTAAAAGACAAAGACTGACATCTCTGATTTTGCATGAGGTATTTTTTTGGCCATAAACCATAGCAAGCCAGCCAGCACTAATAAAATTTATTTTGCAACTTTATTTAAATCCTCTTCAAACCTCCATAGGTATATCCAAGCTTCAACATTATATAAATATAAAAGGGAATACTTAGTTTGAACGTTGTGGCAAACAGCTGTTCAAGTCCAATACTTTCATCCAGGTATGGGTTAGCGAGGAGACGCCTCGAGATCAGGCAGAGCGCATCCACGCCCGCTGCAATGTTTCGAGGAGGTCCCTCCCCTTTCTCATGCATACTAATGCTGGCTGGCTTGCTGTGGTTTATGGTCTGATGTGAACAGGGCTTGGAGACCCTATTATAAAGCCATTCGTGGGAAACGTTATATTTTTATGTGGCACTTTCTATTTAAAAGTAATTTTTTTGGCACCAAAAAACTGCTGGCACACTGTTCTATAGATGCAACGACAGATTATAATGTGCCAAACTTTGATGTGAAACTGCTATGCAAAGTTTAGCGCATTACACTCTATGCACCATACAAAGTTTGGCACATTACACTCTATGTGACAAAATGTTTGCCGCATAACACTTTCATTCATACTGTTGTATTATACACTCCTCTATATCTATTTAGAACTGATGTGTCAGCACCAAGTGAAAATAAATGGTGCGTGCAAATTCATAGATGTCACCCAAAAATTTCTCTTTATCAATAATATTTTCTTCATGAAAACATTGAATATAAAGGACTTAGGTCAATGGCATAAAAAGATTTCAAGTATCATAAATCGTAAGATAGTTCACATTTCATGACGTTCACACAATATTTTTATGTCATTGTTAAAATGTTATATGGAGCTTAATACATAACGAGGAGCCGGGCGAAAGACAAACTCCTGATCAATCTGGTTGTTACTTTACCAAACACTGACGCCAGTCCCAGGTATCTGCCATAGTAGTTTGTAAAATGGTTGTCAGTGGCAAAGTCTGTCAAATAAATTGATTTAATATTAGTCATAAACATTTGAAACTTACATGTAGACTGCAGTTTATGGTTACTGCGGGAGATTTTATATAAAGTTTTTATAATCTTATTTCATATTTGCTGAATTGTTACTTTATCACAATGTACATTGTTTTAACCCTTTCTTTTATAATATAGTACATATTATTACACTGTCTATTTTCATGTCCATATTTTTACCTAGTTTGTTATTATGATATTATCACTATTGTGTCATTTTATATATAAGCTGACTAGTTTAAAGTAACATGTTATTTAATTGCCATTGCTTCTGTTTCATAATATTTTATCTTCAGGCTTTGTGTACAATTATTATATTTGTATGAAATACTTTTGTATGACAAAAAACATCTCTCTATTGTGTCTTATTTATACCCAATGTAGACCAGTGTATATGTCTTGAACACTAGGGAAACAGTTGATGTGTAACTGCTGCATTATTATATGTAAATTATGTAACAAGCACATTACATTTCATAACAATTATACTACATGTAGAAGTCTGTAGTATTTTCATAACAATCACCTATATGTATAAGTCTGTACCCTGTCAGAATGTTATTAGACTAGGTATGACTTGTTAAAGTATTTCTGTAATATAATAGATTATTTCGTAAAACTTTGTTTATTTTCTATTACATCATGTCAGAGAGGGAGAGACAGAGAGACATATGACATATGATATTTTTATTTGTTGTAGGATATATCATATCTGTAATATTGCAGAATATAATTTATAGTAACTTCTTGTGTATTGGACATAGGCCGGTAAAGCAAACTGATGGATTCATAATAATAGTTCATGCTCCCTTGATTTACTATAAATAGTTTGTCACTTTATGTAATACTCATAACCTTACACTAGGGTATTATAGTTACATAATTTACGTCATGTCCCATGTGGTTTCTAGTCCCATCAGAATATCTAGAATAACTAGCACAATGTCTACTATAAATGAGCACAGCATCACACATAGTAATCATTGATTATGGAAACAAGTGAAGGTGTGGTGGCTGTGCAGAGACAAGAGTATCTCAGATACTAGGGATGCATGGAGAGACCCAGGGAGGTTTTTCTCCTGTGATTAATGACCTATAGGATAAATGCAGTGAGCAGCGGAGCTAGGATCAATAAATTAAGGATCCCAATGTATCATCTCTTAAGAAAAAAGAATAAATGTGGAGCCTCCTGTCATCTGATTTGTTTGACACTCAATTAAAAAGTTTGTATTTCATATTAATTAATTCTCCCAATCCCATAAAGACTAATAGCTGCTGCCTGTGACAGGAGACCAATAAAGAACTCAGCAGCTTTTCCTGGGACCCCAGGCTTCTCCTGATCAGAGGAAGGTCATGGACTGCAGAGTTAATAATTCATTAATACAGACATTTATTCTTATGGGAGCTAAGTCCAAACTACAATCCAATGCGCTCTTTATCCTATCCCAAATTCTGCCATATACACACTTGTCTTCCTTATGCAGCCCTGTCCTATGCACATATACTATAATCATTCCTGCTGTCACATATATCATATACCATCTGTGAAAGAAATGTGTGTATATACCATATGCAGAGTAGTGGTGTATATACCCTATGCAGAAGAAGTGTGTGTGCGTGTGTATACCATATATACACATATATGCAAATGGTCTATACACACACTTCTTCTGCAGATGGTATATACACTCAGTTCCTCAGCAGATGGTATATACACACAGAGGCATACATCTCAGTTTTTCCTGGACTACACTGCACTGAGCTCATAACCATCAATGCCCACTGCTGATGACTGTATATATGCAGTGCAATCAATACTTTTATATGCTATACTAAGTTTATACACCATTACTACTATTGCTCCCTGCAAATATACATATGAGCCCCTCCTGTATTTCTTGTACTCAGGTAATCCATTATTTTATTTCTGTTGATTATATACAGGTATATATACCAGTCCTCCCTGCATTCGCCTTAACGGCAATGTTGCAGGCTATAGTCATCATCTGATCTTTACTGAGCACTTACCCTCTCCTCACTATTACATACAAGTTTTCTATGAAATGTCCTGTCAAAAAGATGCTATAAACGGTGAGTAGCAATCAGTCAGTATTGGAAATCATGAGTAATTGTCCTGAAGATGCCTGTCTCAATAAACGTTCTGCTCACTCTGCTTTCAAATCTGTATATGTATAACATGGGGTCACAAAGTGGATCACATATCAAAAGCAAACTTCTTAAAAAAGTGTTCTGACAATCAAATGACATAACTTACAATTGTTGGAGGTATCACAAAGTCATGTATCTATAATATATAATGAGTGTTGGACTTGGCGCACCAGTGGGGTTCATTCTTGGGGTCTGCTGGTGGACTCGATTCTATGGGCCTGGTAGTGGACTCAATTATTGGGGCCCACCAATGCTTTTGATTCTTGGGGCCCACCTTCTAGCTACTGCACATACTACACATGACTTCTGCTCTCTGCCTCTCTTTTTCTCTTTTTTCCTGAAAAACCGCCCAGACCTGTTATGCAAAGAAACCCACCATGCTTGTGGGCCAGTCTGAGCCTTTATATATTGCTGTCTGGAAGACGTATGCAGTAGTATGAGGTTAGGAAACCTGACAATGAATGCTTGTCATTTGCCACTTTTGTCTATGGGCTGTTTCTGATGTTGCAACTAAGCCCATCATCTTATGGACGTAATTTGCTCTGTTTCAGAAAGAGAGAAGTCCTCTTTTTTTAACATCAAATACAACTCTTTGGCACTAGAGGTATACATGTGACATGACAGATGATCTGTTCATCATACTCATTCATGAAATGTATTGATTCTTTGTTCAAAACTGCACAAATTTGCAGTTTATTATATAATCCAAATTAGATATAACCCATACATTTCCAAATATAAACCGATCTCAAAATAAAATATTCTCTATTCCTCAGGATTTCTTTTTAAAGTTGTGCATCAAATTTAACAAAATTTTATGAGTACTCACAGGTAATCTCATGCTGCTGTGTATACGAGCCTTTATTGTTTCTATTAAAAACATATAAGTGGGTCAGTGAGGGACTAAAATAGAAAATAAATTCTACTCACCTTTGAAACTCTATTCATTATGACACTGCTGCACCTGGTGGTCCTGGCTGGAGACATGATGGTCTTTGGTCATCTGACTCTGAAAGTGGCTGCAGTTTTATGTGAACAATGCTGGAACTGAGCATGTTTCGAAGACAACCTACTGGCTATTTTTTCTAATAGAATGGACGACCCCTTTAATAATAACAATAGGACCATGCAAATGCTGAAAATTATCATTCCATACAGACACAAAATAATTTTGTTTTACAGTAACTCTGCAAACAATTCTCCTATGTTCTTCAACATGAATGGAGAGTAAATTGTGTGGTTTGAATATGTCACCAATGATGGAAAAGTAACCAACGTCTAGTAAAATCACTTGATTACGTAATAAGTATCATCGTCACGTTTGTGCTGATAAGCTATCATTCTTTATCAGTCTAGCAGATATTTGTTTTCTGTAAGTGTATACGTTTAAGGCGTTGTTCACTTTAAAATGGAAGGACATTCATCCTTTATTTCAGTTCTCCAACAGAGCTGATTTCTTACATAATTTTAACACTAGAGGGCACTCCTTTCTCTACTGAACATCTTGCAGACAGGGTTAATAATTATAAAATCAGTATTTATTTAAAAAAAAAATCACTGGGACATTTAGAAACACCTGTTTACTTTCAAAAGTTAGAAAAAAAACTGGATCTATAAACATTAAAGTTCTGATATAGCTCCACAACAGTTTATCATAAAAAGATGAAAACAAATCCTACTCCACCTGCAAATCTAAAAAATATTTATAAAATATCTACACATTGACTCTCGGATTGTTATAGAAAGCTTCTATGATGTGGTATCTGGTGCTTATTCATATCGTGCAGATGATCCTTAGATACCCTTTAACTGGTTTTGAACTCACAGAAACTCTATACTCTGTATTTCTTTATGCCTAAAACCCGTGGATAAGATTCTATTAGATGATTTGAGTGGTCAAAAGCTTTACAATTAAGAGAGACTCTTGGGAAATGGTACAAAAATACAAGAAATTCGGGAGACTTTGGTCTCGTATACACTTCTGGCAACTAAACAAGTAATCACAAAGGCCGGGATACAACCATTTTTAACCCTGCTAGAAGTCAAGCATAGGGGGGCGACATGTATGAACGGGGCTGCGCCAGAAGTCTGGCCTCTTTTCAGCCCGAAAACTGGCACAGCCCTGTTCACTCTATTTTTAAGCAGACGCACTCCAATATCAGGCATATTACAAAGCACCCGCGGCACTTTGTAATGCGCCTGAGATTGGGGGGCGTGCTGGAGACATGTCGCACTATAACCATACGAAGCTACACATTTATAGCTTCAGTAGCGCAAATCAAGGTACATTACTGCTGGAACAGGTAGACCACTTTAAAAGTGATTTACCTGAGCCAGAAGAGACACTTTGTAGCTAGAAAGCGCTAAATCTATGACCTGCAGCTGAACTGGTTCATAGATTCAGTCGCATTCTACACTACTAATGCGCACAAAAAATGGCACCTGGGCAGCAAAAATTATACATGTCGCCCAGAGTCTTTTGGTACATGATAAAAAGAACACTTGTGGAAAAACTGATACACTGTGTAAGGCCTATTTTAATACAGTAGTATTTTAGTCAGTATTTTTCATCAGTATCTGTAAACTCAGACCAGAAGTGGGTGTAACACATGGAAGAGGTGCAAACCTTCCTATTATACCATGTGGCTTCCAAACACTGATGAAATTCATAAAGTAAAAAAAGGCCTTTAGGGGATCTATACATGCACCACTACTTCAAGGCCTGCACTAGGCATAATATTTACAATAGGTTTGGCCAAATGTGGTCACCATAGCTAGATTATACCACTTCTAATGGGACTTCTACTCATCCTGCCCTACTCTCCTTTAGCTTCATATACCTTTATTGTCAAGACTTGACTAGGCCACCTATCAAATGAACCTCATCCTCAGCAGAGGTCCTTACTTATATGCAATCTTTGCTCTTACTAATATTTATGTATGTTTGTTCTAATGTCAAGAACCCTTCAACAAAAATTTAACTTGTAAAGAAATATCTAAAATATCCAACAGCTGCTTTTTTAGTGCTTTCCCTAGTCTTTTTTAACATCTTTTACACTGAATTTTTTCAACTGAAATACCCACACTCATTATGGATGATTTCAACATTGACGACCCCATGTCTCCTGCCTCACAGTTTCTTTCACTAACATCTAGTGGTGAGCGAACCATTCGGAAAAAGCTTAGTTCGGCACAAATTTTACGTATTTTCCAAGCCTGAGCAGAACTGAATTTTTTTCCGGAAGATCGGTAAAATTCGGGTTCGGGACATGCATTCGGCGCTATTTTTACTTTTACTTTCAGCTAGTACCTTCAGATTTGACGGACAGCCAATCAGTGCAGAGCACAGAGGGGGGTCAAAAACGTCACCACTGAGGTTGTAGGGATCTCATTGTCTGCTAAAATCACATGTCCGTCTTATGTGTATGTCACTGTATTTCCTGTTGAACACCATTTCCACCTTACTCTCTGTAGTGAACACACTGCTGCCTCTGTGTGCTTGTTTGCTGGCATTTTCTAGTGATTTTACACAGCAAAAGCAGCTAGTTAGATTAGTCGGAGGGGGGGGGGGGGCGACGACAGCTAGCTTAGGGAATCATACACCATCATTAGTTAGGGAGTTAGGGAGTTTTGTATAGCTTTTATTGTAAAGTATAGGGACTTAAGAACACTGTTGATTTGCTGCTTTGCTGTCAGGGTTCTTCCGTAATACCCCATTTCACAGATATTCCACAGAAAAAATTCTGTTTATACTCCTATTTGCCAGTTGGAAAGTATAGGGACTTAAGAACACTGTTGATTTGCTGTCTTGCTGTAAGGGTTCTTCCATAAGACCCCATTTCACAAATATTCCGTAGAAAAAAATCTGTTTATGCTCCTATTTACCAGTTGGAAAGTATAGGCATTTAAGAACACTGTTGATTTGCTGTCTTTGGATTACAGTTCTTCAATAAGAGACTGTGAACAAATCTTGACCTTTTTAATATTTATATGATTGAACATGGAGCAAACTAGAGATGGTAAGCGAGCAAGGAAGGGCGTAGGACGTGGAGCTAGAAGTACGAGTAACCTATTTGCCAGTTGGAAAGTATAGGGACTAAATAGCACTGTTGATTTGCTGTGTTGCTGTCAGGGTTCTTCCATAAGACCCTTATCACAGATATTCCATAGAAAAAATTCTGTTTATACTCCTATTTACCAGTTGGAAAGTATAGGGACTTAAGAACACTGTTGATTTGCTGTCTTGCTGTCAAGGTTCTTGCATAAGACCCCATTTCACAGATATTCCATAGAAAAAATTATGTGTATGCTCCTATTTGCCAGTTGGAAAGTATAGGCATTTAAGAACACTGTTGATTTGCTGTCTTTGGAGTACAGTTCTTTAATAAGAGACTGTGAACAAATCTTGACCTTTTTAATATTTAAATGATTGAAAATGGAGTAAACTAGAGATGGTAAGCGAGCAAGGAAGGGCGTAGGACGTAGAGCTAGAAGTACGAGTAACCTATTTGCCAGTTGGAAAGTATAGGGACTAAATAGCACTGTTGATTTGCTGTCTTGCTGTCAGGGTTCTTCCATAAGACCCTTATCACAGATATTCCATAGAAAAAATTCTGTTTATACTCCTATTTACCAGTTGGAAAGTATAGGGACTCAAGAACACTGTTGATTTGCTGTCTTGCTGTCAAGGTTCTTGCATAAGACCCCATTTCACAGATATTCCATAGAAAAAATTCTGTGTATGCTCCTATTTGCCAGTTGGAAAGTATAGGCATTTAAGAACACTGTTGATTTGCTGTCTTTGGAGTAAAGTTCTTTAATAAGAGACTGTGAACAAATCTTGACCTTTTTAATATTTATATAATTGAAAATGGAGTAAACTAGAGATGGTAAGCGAGCAAGGAAGGGCGTAGGACGTGGAGCTAGAAGTACGAGACAAGGCGCTCCTTCCAGTTCTCCGAACAACACACAAGTGAGCACATCGTCAGTTGCAGGACCATCAGGCCTGTCATCTCTTGGTCGGTTCCCTGTGTGTCTGACTAGTGAAGAGCGTCACCAATCTGTTCTTCAGTGGTTAACACAACCTGCATCAAGCGGTTTTACCTCCTCGTCCTCTAAGTCACGGCCACAAATGTCGTCATCATCATCAGTTCCACCTGAAGCAAACACAGCCCAAATGTCACCTACTGTACGGACCACTCCAGATAATCCATATTCCGAAGAGCTCTTTGATGACACAAAGCGGTTGGGGTCAGAAGCCATTTCAAAATATCAAGAGGCCAAAGAGGATGATTTTGTCAATTGCTGATGCCCTCAGAGAAGGAGAAGGAAGCTGATCCATCAGCAGAAGTCCCGGGAGGTCAGCAATGCCTCACAGTGCCTGTCGCTTCAAGCCTGCAGCTTGAGGATGTAGACTGTCAGGAAGAGGAAGTCACCTGTGATGATGAGGACATTGTGGATCCAATGTGGTCTTTTGAGCAGCAGCTGGCGAGAGCAACATCATTGGAGGAGGAGGATGATGGGGTAGTGTCAGTGTGGGTCCGGCCTCAGAAAAGGAGAGGGCGGTCGCACAAGTCCACTGACATTAATCCACCAGCCATGGTCAGTGGTGGCAGCAGGCATCTAATACAAATAACAGTGGCACACTAAAGACTAAGTAAAACCTCAAGGTATATAGGAATATTGGAAATGCATTACTGCTAAGGAAAATATGAAAAACCTGGGACTCTTAGTTTACAGTTTTTGATCAAAGATTGTATTAAGCTCACCTCCCATAACGTCAAGGGGTTCCCAGAGCAGGTGAGTCCCTACACTAAAACATGTTACCTTGCTAGGAGTCCATTCAGACTGCCACTTCCCCAGGAGTGATAGGAACCTGCTATTGAATTATCCTGCACAGGTTTAAAAGAGGCGGCTGAGTGCAGCAAGCCAATGAGATTGCCATTTCTCAAATAGACTACAAAACGTAATAAGGCTGTGCACATCTAAAATATACTTTGAAAACGTAAGCATAGGTGCACACTGAAAAGGCAATAGCATACATCTAATACAAATAACACTGGCACACTATAGACTAAGTAAAACCTCAAGGTATATAGGAATATTGGAAATGCATTACTGCTAAGGAAAATATGAAAAACCTCTTAGTTTACAGTTTTTGATCAAAGATTGTATTAAGCTCACCTCCCAAAACGTCAAGGGGTTCCCAGAGCAGGTGAGTCCCTACACTAAAACATGTTACCTTGCTAGGAGTCCATACAGACTGCCACTTCCCCATTTTGGGAGGTGAGCTTAATACAATCTTTGATCAAAAACTGTAAACTAAGAGTCCCAGGTTTTTCATATTTTCCTTAGCAGTAATGCATTTCCAATATTCCTATATACCTTGAGGTTTTACTTAGTCTTTAGTGTGCCACTGTTATTTGTATTAGATTTATGCTATTGCCTTTTCAGTGTGCACCTATGCTTACGTTTTCAAAGTATATTTTAGATGTGCACAGCCTAATTACGTTGTGTAGTCTATTTGAGAAATGGCAATCTCATTGGCTTGCTGCACTCCGCTGCCTCTTTTAAACCTGTGCAGGATAATTCAATAGCAGGTTCCTATCACTCCTGGGGAAGTGGCAGTCTGAATGGACTCCTAGCAAGGTAACATGTTTTAGTGTAGAGACTCACCTGCTCTGGGAACCCCTTGACGTTTTGGGAGGTGAGCTTAATACAATCTTTGATCAGAAACTGTAAACTAAGAGTCCCAGGTTTTTCATATTTTCCTTAGCCGTAATGCATTTCCAATATTCCTATATACCTTGAGGTTTTACTTAATCTTTAGTGTGCCACTGTCATTTGTATTAGATGTATGCTATTGCCTTTTCAGTGTGCACCTATGCTTAAGTTCTCAAAGTATATTTTAGATGTGCACAGCCTAATTACGTTTTTTAGTGGTGGCAGCAGGAACACCGCTACTAGGTTTTCACCATCGAAGCGGTCCAGGACCTATGAAGCCTGGGCCTTTTTCGATCAAGCCTCAGATTCGCCGACCAACGTCATATGGCGGATTTGCCTTCAATGCGTCAGTAGAGGAAAGAGTCTAAAGAATTTAACCACCACCAGCATGAACAGGCACATGCTTGTAAATCATGAATTGCTTTGGAAGAGTCACATAGAGAAAAAAGGCCACAGAGGTCCTGGGCTTCCAACCATTGTGACCTCTTATGCTGCCTCCTCCTCCGCCACGTCCAAGCCCAAGCGTTCCTCTGCTGCCATTGTGCCAGGCCAGCATCGGCAAGCACCATCCCCAGTCCCAGACACTATCGGCCAATTCCCACCACCAGCAACACAGTCTACACCTTCCCCTTCCACCAGTCTGACCTGCATGCCATACAGCAGCCAGTCCACCAGCAAGCCTTCTGTGTACCAGGTGTGGGAGCAAAAGAAACGCTTTCACCCCAACTATCCCAAAGCCAAAAGCCTGAATGTCGGCATTGCCAGGCTGTTGGCCTTGGAAATGTTGTCTTTCCGCCTGGTGGACAGAGATGAGTTCTACCACATCATGGCCCTGGCATGTCCCCAATATCAGATTCCAAGCAGACATTTCTTTGCCAGAAAAGCTGTCCCTGCCATGACCAGTCACATGGCAGAAAAAATATCCAGTGTGTTGGCTGCATCTGTGTCCACCAAAGTCCATCTCACTACAGACACATGGACTAGTAAGCACGGTCAAGGGCGTTACATCTCACTGACGACTCACTGGGTGAGTTGGGTGGATGACAGTGCCTCTGGTGATGGGTCTCGGCCGACTGTCTTCCACACTTGCTGCCCTTGCTGCCCTTAAGATCAGTAGACTTACACACATTTCTGTCGCTCCTGTGTGAGCTTTTGTATTCCCGAATGCCCTGTGTTGCCACAAGATGCCGAATAAACATGGATTTTAACCCGATTTATGGTGAGTACCATGAAGACTTTATTACTTCCATATATTTGCTAAAATTAAGAGACTTTCTTTATTAACTCACTGAGCACCACAAACGGAAAGTTTAATATATTGGCAGTGTTCACATGCAACTTTAGGATCCAATGATCAGTTAACAGTGCATTGCAGGATGGTGCCAAAGTTTTTGCTCTTTATAGTTAGACTTACACACATCCCTTGCCTGGCACACATCATGAACCTGGTTGTGTAGAAACTTCTCAAGCTCTAGCCGGGTCTTGACTGTCTGCTGAGGAAGGCTCGAGGTCTCAGCTCACACTTCCGGCGATTGGACCCTGCTTCAGCACGACTGGCAGCATTGCAGCGTGATCTGGACCTCCCCGTCAACCGTCTCATTGTTGACGTGGCAACATGCTGGAATACCACCCTCCACATGCTTCAGCGATTGTGGCAGCAGTGTAATGCCATTACGCAGTATGAAGTGTCGCATGGCCTCATGAGCAGTGGTGCGGACCTTGGGGTGTTGAGCCATAGAGAGTGGAGGCAGGTGAAGGATCTCTGCAACATCCTTGACAGTTTTGAAGACCCAACTAAAATGGTCAGTCAGGACAATGGTGTTGTCAGCATGACCATTGTGGTCATATTTTTACTGGAACAAGCGTTAGACTTTCTGCAGCAGTGATGAAGGAGGATGAGGCGGACACAGAGCCTTACTCGCCGGAGGATGTAGATGGCCCAACTGTTTCCCAATTGAATCAGTCTTCTTTAGATGGTGGTTCGAGGTCCAGGGCGGGTGCAGAATGGCAGTTCAACTCACAGAGTAGAGAGCATGACGCTAACCAGGTCTCTGTTGACGGCCAGGATGAGGAAGTGGAGGAGGATGATGAGACAGGGGTGGACACCACCGGTACCGATTACCCTTCGGGGTTAAGAGGCTGGCACAGATTTCAGGAGGAGAAGGAGGAAGAAGAGGAGGAAGATCTGGTTAGTGGTCTTTGACCCCAAGGCTTGGGAGATCCTGGCAGCATCTTACACAAGAGTGCTTGGATGCCACATTGACTGCCACATGATCCACGCATCAAGGCAATCAAAACGAACTGCGATTACTCGGTGGTCACCCTCCTTGATCCATGTTACAAATCAGACGTGAACACTTTCCTTCCACACACACAAATTGACAGTACAATACAGGAATTTGCGACAGTACTCATTGATCAACTCAAGACATCTGTTGCGTCTTCTTCACATTCTAATTTCACAATGGAACAATGTCAGCAATATGACAGCAGTAGAATGGCAAGTAGCCGCCGCAGCAGCAGCAAGCAGTGTTGTAGAAGCGCACTGGTTAACATTTTTAAGTCGGTTTTTACCACCTCACCAACGCCTGCAAGGCAGGGCAGCATTTGGGCACACCAAGTCCGCCTTAAGAGCATGGTCCATGACTACCTGCGGCTCAATACCAATGTTTTTGGACTTGATCTGGACCCATTCAACTTCTGGGTGTCCAAAATGGATGAATGGCCTGAGCTTGCTCGACACGCCGTACAAATTATAGCCTGCCCAGCAGCCAGCATTATTTCAGAGTGCACCTTCAGCACAGCTAGCAGGTTGATAACTGACAAACGTATCCGTCTTTCCCCTGAGAATGTGGATCATTTGACATTTATCAAAATAAATCAAGTGTGGGTCTCTGACGATCTCTGCCGATGTCACCGACTAGAAAACTGTTGCACGTCTTCTTCACAATGTGAAATATACATTCCATCAGTAATCTATTAACATCAGTTATCAGTCAGTCTGCCATAAGTCATCTATTAACCATTTAAGGGCCCCATACAGCCAAATCAAATGGGGCCCCCACCCATTACTACTTCTTATTTTTTTAACATATTTGTGGGCCCCTTTCCAATTAGGGCCCATGACAGGAGTACTGCCTGTACTGCCCTGTTGGCACCCCTGCTGGTAGCAGCCCCCATGGGGCCCTGTATCCTGAGGTGTCCCAAAAGCCCCTTTGACACATGAGAAGACACCGGTATTGGAAATGGCACATGGTAACTGGCACGGGTGCCAATTGGGCAGTACTCCTGTCAGGAGCCCTAATTAAAAAGGGGCCCAGTGATATGTTAAAAAATAGGAACAAGTAATGGGTGTGGGCGCCAATTGATTTAGCTGCATGGGACCCTGAAATGGTTAATAGATGACTGACAGCAGCCTTGGCTACCACTGCACCCCATATAACTACGGCCCTGCTAGCTGAATCTTCATGTTCCCCGTTGGAATGTTCTTGCTGCCACCACATATATGACATACTTTTGGGCCCTGATGAAAAAAAGGATAGGGGGCTCCTGTCAGTTACCATGTGTCATTTCCAATATTGGCATCTTCTTACGTGTCAAACGGACCCCGTAGCAGCTGCTACTGCTGCACCTCGTATAGCTATGCAGTCCTGATCTATTCAGTTAGCCCTTGAAAGGAATGAATTATGTTAGCCTGTGAATTTTTTTCTGTGACTCTTAGGGCGACATGTATGATCGGGCTTTTCGCCTGTTTTTTTGAGTAACCTGCTCCTCCCGGCCCGAATCCCCCTGTCGGACGCAGGGATGCAGTGTTAGGTGCAGCGTTCGCCACTTTCAGCTGCGCCCCACATGAAGGGGCGGGCAATGGGCGCGGTGTGGGCGCGCTGTAGGCGTTCTGGGGTGGGACGCGGCGCGCTCGAAAACTCCGAGGCATGTACGATCGTGAGTCGGCAAAGTGCGGCGCATTGCAGCGCTCGGCAGCTCCGACAGTCAGACCTAGTTTATTTTGGTCTAAATACTCCGGCGGAGGCGAAGTGAAGCAGGAACGGATCATGAGAGGAAACATATAGAAGATCGCAAGAGAAATTTTGGCGCTCAGCTCCGTGCACCATGGAGTATGATTCCAAAAAACATTCTCAGAAAAGAGCTTAAACCTCAAAAATAAAAACTTCATAAAAAAATCACTTTTGAAAAATCTAGAACGACGCAATATCAAGAATTAGAATATTGGAAATTGCTGGGAAATACAGTAATTCAAATTCTGAAAGCTATTCTCATTGGGCAGAAACCGGCCAATCAGAATAGGAGCGACAGTGAACCATTAAAAGCTATGGAGAACTATTGACCAATCAGAATTAAAGGCAAGACAGTTCAAAATACAGTAAAAATGCAGAAAAGAGCTGATTGGCTGAGCTAGCGGAGGCTTGGCTATCTCGGCCAATCAGAATAGGAGTGACAGTGACCCATTATAGCCTATGTAGAAGTTTGAACCAATCAAAATCAAAGGCGGGACAGTTCAAAATACAGTAAAAATGCAGAAAAGAGCTGATTGGCTGAGCTAGCGGTGGCTTGGCTATCCCAGCCAATCAGAGCGCGAGCTACTTCTCCCATTGTAGTCTATGGAGAGATCGGCTCAATGCAATCTCGGCGCTCAGCTCCGTGCGGCATGGAGTATGATTAAAAAAAATCATTTTTATTAAGTGTAAATCATTATCAGATAAAGAGCTGAAACCTTCTATAAAAATAAATCAGTTAAATCCCTAACAATGCGTTTATCGCCGACACCGGTGCTACATAGGTAATTGCAATAGAGAGAATTGCCGGGAAATACCTTAATTCAAATTGTTTAAACTATTCTGATTGGTCGGCATAAACCAGCCAATCAGAATAGGAGCGACAGTGGCCCATTCTAACCTATGGAGGAGAATTGACCAATCAGAATAGGAGCGACAGGGACCCATTCTATCCTATGGAGAAATATTGACCAATCATATTCAAGGCGGGACAGTTCAAAATACAGTAAAAAGGCAGAAAAGAGCTGATTGGTTGAAGCGGCGGGGGCTCGTCCAGCTTAGCCAACCAGAGCGCAAGCTACTTTCTCATAGAGTTCTATGGGGAAAAGAAATTCTGAGCGAGCTGTGTGATTGGCTAAGTTAAAAGAGGCGCGGTTATTTGGACCAATGGGAGAGTGAGCGACGCTTTTATGGGTTTTCAAATGCAATCTGGAATAAAACTGTACATGGCCGAAAGCAAATGATAAGACTACAGAAGTTGTCCCGATGTGTATATAAAATGAATAATAATATGGAGGTAAAGAAAAAAAAATATTCAATCAATAAAATGCTGTTTATTTCTTTTTTTTCGTTACACCCATACTATTGATCCTTGGCTAACGAAAATAAAGAAATAAACATGATTTTATTGAATTAATATATTTTTTTAGTTACCCCAATATTATTATTCATTTTATATACACATCGGGACAACTTCGGCAGTATTATCATTTGATTTCGGGCACGTACAGTTTTTATTTCAGATTGCATTAGAAAAACCTAGGAGCGTCGCTCGCTCTCCCATGGTCCAAATAACCGCGCCTCATTTTAACTTAGCCAATCACAAACAGAGCTCGCTCTGCATTTCTTTTCCCATAGAACTATATGAGAAAGTAGCTGCACTCTGATTGGCTAAGCTGGACGAGCCCCGCCGCTTTTAATCAATCAGCCTTTTTCTGCCTTTTTACTGTATTTTGAACTGTCCCGCCTTTGAATATGATTGCTCAATATTTCTCCATAGGATAGAATGGGTCCCTGTCGCTCTATTCTGATTGGTCAATTCTCCTCCATAGGTTAGAATGGGCCACTGTCGCTCCTATTCTGATTGGCTGGTTTATGCCGACCAATCAGAATAGCTTAAACAATTTGAATTACTGTATTTCCCGGCAATTCTCTCTATTGCAATTCCGTGTGTAGCGCCGGTCTCGGTGACAAACGCGTTGTTAGGGATTTAATGCTTTATTTTTATATAAGGTTTCAGCTCTTTATCTGATAATGATTTACACTTAATAAAAAGGATTTTTTTTTTCATACTCCATGCCGCACGGCGCTGAGCGCCGAGATTGCATTGCGCCGATCTCTCCATAGACTACAATGGGAGAAATAGCTTGCGCTCTGATTGGCTGGGATAGCCAAGCCACCGCTAGCTCAGCCAATCAGCTCTTTTCTGCATTTTTACTGTCTTTTGAACTGTCCCACTTTTGATTTTGATTGGTCAAAACTTCTCCATAGGATATAATGGGTCTTTGTCGCTCCTATTCTGAGTGGCTGGTTTATGCCGACCAATCAGAATAGCGTACCAAATTTGAATTACTGTATTTCCCGGCAATTCTTTCTATTGCAATTCCCGATGTAGCGCCGGTCTCGGCGACAAACGCGTTGTTTGGGATAGAATTGATTTATGTTTATAGAATGTTTGAGCTCTTTTTCAGAGAATATTTTACAACTAACAAAAAAATTTTTTTTTAATCATACTCCATCCCGCCTTTGATTTTGAGTGGTTCAAACTTCTCCATAGGCTATAATGGGTCCCTGTCGCTCCTATTCTGATTGGTCGGGATAGCCAAGCCCCCGCTAGCTCAGCCAATCAGCTCTTTTCTGCATTTTTTCTGTATTTTAAACTGTCCCGCCTTTGATTCTGATTGGTCAATAGTTCTCCATAGGTTTTAATGGTTCACTGTCGCTCCTATTCTGATTGGCCGGTTTCTGCCGACCAATGAGAATAGCTTTCAGAATTTGAATTACTGTATTTCCCGGCAATTTCCAAGATCCGAATTCTTGAATTAGGATATTGGAAAGTGATTTTGTTTTATGTATTTTTTATTTTTGAGGTTTGAGCTCTTTTTCTGATAATGTTTTCCGCCTTTATAAAGGCGATTTTTGATTCATACTCCGCACCGACATGTGGAATGATTTCTCGCTGTTTTCCAGCCTGTCTCACATCGGAACAGATTTTCGGCGCAGTCCCTTCTGCGCCTAAGTCCCGCACTGCACCACACACACTGGCGAGGCGCGGTGAACTTTTCCCCGCATGTATGAGCGCACCTCCTCGGATGGCGACTCTTAGGCGCAGCCCCGCACTGCGCCCATGTCCCCGCACTGCGCCCCACATACTGGCGAGGCGCGGCGGACTTTTTCCCGCATGTATGAGTGCACTACCTTGGGCGGCGAATCATAGGCGCAGCGCCGCACTGCGCCTAAGTCCCGCACTGCGCCTCAAACACTGGCGAGGCGCGGCGGACTTTACATGGAATGTATGAGCGCGCCCCAGTGCCGACATAAATCAGGCGCAGATTTCACCGGAAAACCGGCGGATAGGTGCGCCCCGACGTGGCGAGATTCATACATGTTGCCCTTAGAGCCAAATTGTCTTCACTAAGTTGTTCCCCGCCTCCATTTTACTCTTGTGGAAGTTAATTGCGTTTTCTCCTCACCTGTGTTAGTATAAAAATTAACCTGAACATCCTCTCCTATTGACTTTAATGGGGTTTGGCGTTCGATTTAGCGTTCCACCCAAATTTCTCAAAATTTGGGGTTCAGCCCGAACTCGAATTTTTTAGTGCTCGCTCATCACTACTAACATCTTCTCTTTGCTTCTCGCAATTTACAGAGTCTCCCACTCACAAAGATGGGAAAACTCTTAATCTGATCTTCTGTCGTCTCTCATCAGTTTCTAACTTCACTAATTCTCCGTATGCGATCTCTGATCATAACCAAATCTCCTTCATTATCACTAATTCTCAGCCTTCTCTGGACATACCTGCCTATCACACATCCAGAAATATCAGCTCCATCAACACTCAGGAACTCATAGACACCATACAGTGTCTACACCAGACACCAAACATTCTCAACCACCCTGGAAATATTGGCACCACTCACACACCGCACCACCAGAATCAGACATCAGCAGTCTTGGCACACGCCTCAGACTAGCTTCCTACGGCGATGTTCCAGATGTGCTGAAGCTACCTGCAGACTTTCTTCACTACAAATTCATGCTTTGGACTAATCACACTGCCCTTCACCACGCCAAACAAAAATATTTTACCTCCCTCATCTCAACATTACACATCAATCCAAAACGACTGTTTTGACACTTTCCACTTCCTCCTCAGGCCTAAAACTCAGGCCCTGGTCACTGACTTCTGTGCTGAAGACCTGGTCACCCACTTCAAAGACAAAATTGACCGTATCCGGTGAAACATCTCATCTCAAACCCCAAGTAATATCCATCCTGTCCCTCCTCACACGTCTTCAAGTCCGCTCTCAGCTCTTGACCCAAAGACAGGGGAAGAAGTATCCAGGCTTCTTTTGTCTGCCCACCCCACTACCTGCTCTAATGACCCCATTCCCTCCCACCTTATCCAGTCTATTTCTCCAGCTGTCCTCTCTCACCTAGCTGCAATCTGTAACCTCTCTCTCTCCACTGGGATCTTTCCATCTACATTTAAACACTTGGTTATAACCCCTGTACTAAAAAAACCCTCTTTGGACCCATTTTGTGCTGCTCATTATCGACCAGTCTCTAACCTTCATCTCTTAACTCCTTGAAAGCTTGGTCTACTCTTGCCTAATCTGCTATCTCTCTGCTAACTCTCTACTTGATCCTCTACAATCAAATCTCCACACTTTACACTCCACAGAAACTGCTCTAGCTAAAGTCCCTGATGACCTCCTCACTGTTA
Source organism: Phyllomedusa bahiana (assembly GCA_025379985.1). NCBI lineage: Eukaryota > Metazoa > Chordata > Amphibia > Anura > Hylidae > Phyllomedusa > Phyllomedusa bahiana. The sequence continues at coordinate 3,925 of JAODAL010001118.1, read as the reverse complement.
AATCTCAGGGCAACTACTTGTTGTTGCTTCTTCTGGATCTCTTTGCAGCATTTAACACGGTTGATCACCATCTTCTCATCAGCATGCTCAGCAACATTGGCGTCCAATGTTACCGCTCTCTCTTGATTCTCATACTACCTCTCTGACTGCTCCTTCAGTGTCTCATTTTCAGGTTCTACCTCCTCCCCTTGCTGTTCTTTTGGGTTTTCCCACGGGATAAATTTTTTGGCCCTTTTTTTTAAATTTACCAGCCCCATGGCCCCCCTCCAATTTGGTTTTTCGTCCCATCTTACACTGAGACTCAAAAAAACCCTTTTCCCTGTAAATCCTCCTGCCTCCTACAAAACACCATGATGCCTGCCCGCTGTCTCTGACCATTCCTCTCTCTACGTAAAACAAACCCACTAAAAATAACTATTTGTCTTTCCCCGCCACTTACTAACCGCCCCCCCCCCCCCTTCTGCTTTTCCTTTTCTAGGCAGCAGGCCCGCTGTCTTTTGGTTTACTAGACCCCGATCTGTCCTTTACCCCTATACCCAAAATCCCTTGCCCCCCCCTGTCATTCACTCAAGAATCTCCAAATCCGTCCATTTCTCACTGTGGAAACAACTCAACTCTGATTGTTTGTTTGTACGCAACCCCTTGTTTATCGTCCCCCTCTCTGCAAATCTCTCCTCCCAATCTGTCCTGAATGAAAGCACGGGCTTGTTTTCTTTCCAGCTGCTTTATGATGCCTCTCCCCTTTGTCAGTCCGCATGGTTCCCCATTCATAAGGATACAACTAAACTATCCTCTCCCCAAAAAGCTCCCCGCAGTGTAAACCCCCATGTACTTTTCCCTCCCTCATCTCTGTCTACACCCTACCCTGCCCTCCCGCTCTGCTCTGTTCAGTTCATTCCTAATCATCGAACATCCCATGTCTGTCTTCAAGATTGCCACTGTTGCCCGTTCTTGGAATTGCTACGGGGGGGCGATCAGGCACACGGAACCCCTCATTTTTTAAAGGGCCCCCTAGATACATCTTTCTCTGGTTTACCACCTCCTAATTGCCCCCCCCACCTCTAGCGCACACATTTTGTCACCCCCTACACTTACACTTATCTATATATAGTTGTCGGTTTTGGGTGCAGGTTCACCAAATTTTTATTAAACCCCCCCATATTTATACACATGGCTGGACCATTGTAAACCTAGCACTTCTCCCCCTTCATTCAACCAAAACCCCCTAATAATTGTAAGCTCTTGCGGCAGGTCCCCACCCCTTTTGGGTTCATCTGTAATAGCTTTTCTTTGTGCAATGTATGTCTTTTTGTCTGTAGTTATACCCTCTAATTTGTAAAGTTCTGCGTAATATTTTGGCGCTATATAAATAAAGATTATTATTATTTATTGTGGGCAAAAAACACAATAATAATCTCTTTTCTGTCTTTTATTGGGGGAAGCCCTGGCAATCCATTTTTATTTGAAACAAACCAAAAATGAAAATGGTTTTTAAACCACCCCAATGCGGTTTTTAAAAACATGGGTTTTTTGAATGTCAAGGATTTGGGTTAAAGACATCCATCTTCACGGAATACACCAAATTTTTACACCTTGTGTAGCCTTCCAAACTCTACCCTACTCTATTATCCCAGACACATGCAGAAACAAGCCCCCAACTGATTACTGCCTGCGAGTGGCAAAAAGAACATAAAAAACTCACCCATTTATAAGATTTTACATTTTGGGCCTTAATATGGGAAGCCCGGATGCAAGCATATAACCAGTAGTAAGTTGTATGAGGTTTATTATAGAATTTTTCTAAACCCAAAATCTATTAAATTTCCCCAGGTCTGCCAGGAACCACCTTTGGTCATTGCCTAATCTTGTAATCAGTTTGTTCCTGGCACTTGTTGCCGAGATCTTAAAAAAATATTAGCCCGTATGCTTTTACTCTCTGGGGATATTACTACTCTCTATAAGGCCCCGTTACAGGCTTATTTCTGCGGATTTGGGGCCCCTCGGGAATTACGGAATCCACGCTCTCAAAGAACATTTGGGTTTGTCCTCCTCCCCCCTCGGGAATCCGCCCGGGGGGGGAAAGCGACATGAACATTATTTACAGGCGGGCCGGGCCAAAAAAAATGCATTGTCTTGGGCCGGGGGGCCGCTTTTTTCCGCGGGGCTCCCGGGCCCCCCCACCCGCCCCCCATTTACGCCGGGTTTGTGGCGCAATCCGGCTCACAAATCCGTCGTGAATAAGCCGTGTGAATAAGCCGTGCCTCTCTCTGCCAACGGAATTCCGATCTCTCCTGCCAGCTTGATGTTGGCATCTATGAGTGAATTGCTGGCTCCAGCAAGAGGCCAAAAGATTGGCATTTTCACAGATAATAGGTGTTTTCACTGCAAAGTAGTGCCTCACTATGCTGGTCTTCTGGAAAAGGATTACCACATTCACAAACTTCCACCTCACCAGTTACACTCACTCACTGATGTCTGGAAATATAGACTCACACACTTTCCCATCTAATGTCTCAGATGTCATGTATTCGGCAATGTATCAAGGAAAAAAGATACCCAAACAGATACCACATCGTAGCTGCTGTGAGCCCATAGACATTAATACAACAAATGTAGTCCTATTTGGACTATATTTTCTCTATTTGCCAGCAGTTTATGCCTTTCCTTTTAGTAGACCACACTTTTGTGTCCCCCAGGAAAAGCGTTTACCATCAGCAAATAGAGCAAACATAGTCCACATAGGACTAGGTTTACTCCGCTCATCGCTATGGGGCAATGTTCATTGATACTTTGAATATACAGAAAAATGAAGTGTGACTCTTAGGCCATGTTCACACGGCTTAAAAAACGGGGTATTTTTGGTCCTAATTTCGCGCCCGGGGTGCGCAAATTACGGGTGAAAAAAGTCCAACATTACGGTAATCCACAGTTCCCCCTAGAGAACTTTTGGGTTACTTCCTTTTCCCGCTCGCAAAACGCCCAAGGGGAGTAATTGACATGTTAATTACCCGACTAACGCGGGCCCCGGAATGAATTCTATGGCCAATGAGGCCGCCCCCCAAGTTGAATGTTGAAAGGGGGGGGGGAAAACCTAAGGGGGGGGGGGTTTTTTAATTTTTGTTTTAGAGTTTGGATTCCCGGGTTAGGGTTTTTGGGAGTTTTAAAGAAAAAATTGGATATGGGGTTTTATTTTTTAATGATCCTGTTAAGGGAAATATAGAAAATTTTTTTTAAAAAGAGGGAAAAATTAAAAGGGTGTAAGATTAAAATATTCCTTAAAATAGAAAACAAGCTCCGTCTGGGGAAAAAGACACAGCAGGACATGGCCGTTCCCAGGGGTAAATTGCACCGGGCAGGGGAAAAATTTTCCCCCCCCCGTAAAACAATGCGCCCCCAATGCAAACGTGCTTCACCTAAAAACTGCCCCTTATCATGAAACCCCTTGAACCAAAAAAAAATAGCCCCGTAGCCACGATATTGCCCCTGTAGCCAATAGTTTTCTGCAGCCATGAAGTTTTTTCCCCTGTACCATGAAATTCCCCCCGTAACCAGATATGCCCCCCAGCCATTAGTTTTGCCCCCCTACATTGCCCCTGTAGCCATGTCCCCCCCCCGAAATCAGTTTTTCCCCTTTGTAGTTGACCTGTAGCCAGTGTCCCCCGTGCCAGTGTCCCTTTGGGCCTGTCCCCCCCGCTGCAGGGTTTTCCCCCTGACCATTTGACCCCCGTAGCCAGTGTCCCTTGGAGCCATGCCCCCTTGTAGCCATTTGCCCCTTCGCCCTTTTTCCCCTTTTCGCCATTTGCCCCCCCCGTAGCCAGGGCCCCCCGTACCAGTTGCCCCCCGGGGAGTGTCCCCCTTTAGCCGGTCCCCCCTTTGGGCCCGTGTCCCCTTTCACCCGTGTCCCCTGCACCAGTTGCCCCCCAGT